>VZZY01003328.1:0-45981 GCA_013400335.1 Eurystomus gularis | reverse complement strand
CCAGGACACAAGGCTAACTGCATTTTTGCAGTCTGGCATTTATTTAGGCTAAGGAATATCTGACTCAGCAGTTCATTGTAGATAAAGATCTGGTTCTGAAATTTATGAATAACTTAATATAACAAGGTGCAATCCTTGTTGGGAGTTTAGTTTATCCTAAGTAGCAGCTGGCACATGGCTTCATGGGATGAGAAGATATCTGTGTTTTGGAACTGTCTTATTCACTTGTAAGTGTTGGCGCCGAACAAATGGGAGAAGAAACGGACTTCAGGACGACTCTGTGAGAGTTAAAACTGAAGACGTTTATTATCAGAAATGGCCGCGTTTTATAACACTCCAAGCCTTAAGGCACGACCTCATAGTGTTGTCCATCAGAAAGCTGCTAAAAGCAATTCGCTCAATGCTCTGTCCCTATGCTTCTTTGAAGATGCTAATTGGCTAATGATTAAGCTGTGACTCCTGCTGTGTTTGCTCATCTCTTACTAGGCTCTGCCTTGTGGAATGTAGTCGTCAGTCTCTTATCACCTTCTCTCCCTGGGACTTTTCAGCCTCAGGGCTTCCCAGGCTCTTTCAGGGATACCTCATTATCTGCTCAAGGTTAAGGTCCATCTCTGAGTCCTCAGACCAGCTGCGAACTCCCACATGTAAGAAAGTTACTTAACCTGCCTTCCTAGAGCTCCTTACTTGCCCAGGCAACTGAACAAAACATTCCCTACAGGCTTGCCAACATGACCAGAAGGCATCCTTCCTTTCCAGTCAGAATTAATATGTGGGACAAAGCAGAACCTTTCTTTGTGACAAGAAAGCCAAGCCTGAAGCAAATATAGCTTTGAAAGTAGTGTAAATAAAGAGGTTTTTTGTGACTTAAGAGCTTTATTTCCAGCAGAGAATGACATCAGCTAAAGCAATGTTACTGTTTTGGGATTCACTTCTGCACCAAAGGGTTAATAAATTGCATCTTTTTTTGCCATTGCTGAAACTTCACCAAACAATTCAAGAAAAAAATCCATCAATCAATTGAATTTTCTCTCTGCACACTTTATAGACCTTCTGTATTTAGAATAATTTATTTTTATGACACCTACATCCTGCACATGATCTAGGAGGATGTCTGCACAGGTCAGCTACTGAAGATGTTGAAGATAAAATTGGATCATTATACAGGGTTCTGACATGGGAACAAAAAGGAAATAAAGGAACATATGGAGCCTTGAAGCTCAGGCTGAAGTAGGCTGAGACTAGACTTTGTTTAGAGTCACTCATATGGAATATAATACAACTGCAACAATGCAATTTTCAATACTTTCTTCCATCTTATGTTAGAGAAGAGGGATCACTAGATTCAATAAGATACCTGGCCTTTGTCTTGTGGTTATCTACCACCTGAACAACAGAATGAGCCTAGGTGTTAGACATCCTGTGGCACAACTGACTTTTGCTTTGCTTTTATCTGCCTGAAGATGCAAAGAGCACAGAACTTGCAGAAGGCAAGGTTGAGGTGTATTGAACACTAACATGTGTTGGTGACAGAAAACTGCCAGAGGTGGTAGATTTTTTTACTATTGTATGTAAAAAACCAAGTCTATGCTGTAGCTGTGGCTATGCATTCTCTAACACGGTCTAGCATGAGGTGGGAGATACCCATTTTTATGATCTTATGTTTATTTTCACTGCATAGTATCCTTCAAAACTAATATTCTAACTTTCTCCTCCTGCAAGACAGTGGCCTTTACCTGCCCACAGACATGCCAGGACTTTGGCCTGGGATAATGAACCTTTTTCTGGGATCTATCTCCTTCAGTTCTTTCTGCTTGTTCCAGTAACTTCTGAAATTTATCCATCCTTGATTGAGTTGTAGTGGACAATGTTATGGATGAGGAGACAAAGCTAAACTTCATAAGCTTTCTGTATTCATAATGGCTTATTTTCAATGGCACCTACAAACTGCACATCTACATAGGTCAGATATGCCCAACCAAACAACCCCCCCCCACAAGGTTTCTTGGACCCTTCTATTTTGTAAACAAATAGATAAATGATTTTTCAAATCTTATAGCTTACATACACTACATCCCTGGTCTATTAGACATCCCTTGGACAGCCAAGGCCTCCAAAAACATATATTTGAATACCAATAGGAGCCGATTTCCTAGAGATATAAGCAACAGAGCAGCACTGATACACCTTCAAAGATCTGAGCATCACTTAACCAGTGCCCCAGAGGTGGCAATATTGGCATCTAAAACATCCATAGCACAAGCTTAAGCCCCATACAGCCACTCAAAACAATGTTTTATGCTGGCAGATAGCCTTCCTAACGCTGAGAATTACCTTTTAACACCGCCTTATACACGCTGCCAAGAGCAAGATTGAAGCCAAGAGCAGGTGGACAATGACTGATTTGGCTAAATTGGAGCTGGGAGTGTTTGTGCTGAAAGTACTAAATTGCTATGATCGTCTTTTCTACTCCATGTTAAACTTAACAGATGTGAGAATGTACTGTGAATGAAATACTGGGAGTGTCTTGAATCTAAGTTCTACTCTTCTTTCAGCCAACAAGTATTTAGACCTAATAGCTCTTTACTCAGGAATCCAGGCAAATGTTGGAAGCTATTTACGTATTCATTCAAAATCCTGTGTAGTAAGTGAAATAGTGATCTATTCTATTACTTGAACCAACCAAAAGACGAACATTCAGAGAGGAACAGATACTCCTTTCATCACCTCCATTAGCCATCTGGCAACTGAACAGGCATTGAACATGCTCAGTCTGACACCACAAAAGAGTTTGAGGGACCAGTGTCCAAACACTTAGGAAATCCCAGGAGCCAAAGAATGGGGCCACATCCCCTTTACTTATCTCCTTAGGATCTTCTCTCTGTACCCCTCTGCCAAAAACGGCTGGGGAAGCACTACAGAAATTTCCAGTGCCTGAGCAGTGAAAAGCAAGAGATGAAGAGAGTGAGGAGGGGGAAAGCAGTGGGAACTGTAATGGAAGAGGGCTGACATCCCCAGAGGAGCCAACATGGTTTTGTGGAGCTGAATTGTATCAAAATCCTGGTGCTATCCCAGCTTGGACTAAGTCTTATGAGGAAGGAACTTACCACCCTGAGTACCCACCACATATTGCCATTGTCATTTCAGCTGCAGAGGGCTCCCAGTGCTGAAGAGGGGGATGAGATTTCCTCATGCTTCATTCATGCTCTTCTTCAGCTGTCATTCTTCTTCGTATAAATTTTAAATCTCTGAATTAGATTGTTCATTTTATTTTGCGTATTACCATTATTAACATTTGCCTTCCTAATTAATTTTCCTGTGCTGAAAAGGACTGGGACATTCTTGAATAAATAAGCAGAAAATAACTCCCTACTTCACAGTTGTGTTTAGATCACATTTCTGAATTTATGAGATTGGGTGGTTTGGGGAACTACAACGAAAAGCTGAATTGTTTTCAAATTCAAAAATAAATGGGAACTTTAATCATCCCTCCTTAAATTGCCTTTTTACCATTTCATAGTTTAGTGTAATAAATCTGCCAAGCACTACAATGCTGTAATTTGTTACAAAACAATAAAATGTAATTAAGTGCCCATAAGCTTTGTTAGTAAAACAAAACATCTTGCTCCACAATTAAAGCTATGGGGTTTGATTTCACTCTTCAGTATGCACGTGCACATCATTTAGTGTACTGCCAACATGAGCATGCATGCAGAATATCATGTGTTGCCAAGAGGAGCATATAATGAGGGGAGTCTACCTCCTCCAACAAGAGAATTAACATTTGAGAGGTTTCTTCATTAAATTTGTGTGTTGCACAGATATACCTTGTTCAAGGGACTATACAACTAGCCTTGTGAGTGCATGGGAGAGTAAGTCTCTCTCCAGCCCAAGTGGTGAACTCCATATTTCCCTCACAGATCATGCAGCTAGTGGGTGGGACTTGAGATTGAAGATGGACTCATAGTTACGTTCTCCTATACCTTTAATTAGCTTGAGAGAAAGGGCGACCATGCTGCATGATTGTGGAGAATAAAGCAAAGAGTGTGCAAGGGAGAAGAGTTCCTAGCAGGCAGCAACTGGAAATATAAACTGCTGCTCCAGTTAATCCTGTTAGTGCAGAAGGATACTACACAGTCAGGACACAAGATCAGTGCAAAGAGGAAAAAAACCAGCATGTTTGAGATGACCTGAGGTTTGCTGAAGAGAGGGCTCTGGTCTCATCCTTCACTTGTTCTCTTGTTTCTGAGGCAGATTTAGGAAGGTAATATGCCTGCCCTTGGGTGAAAGAAGCAACTCATGTTACTGTCAGAGCAACAAATACTGGCCAAGGCTTTCTAGTTAAGGCTTATGTAAAATACTGAAAGCTGTTCTCATTCTAATTGCAAGCTGTGTTAATGGTTTGTTTTGCTCTGTTTTAAGTTATGAACCCCTTTTAAGAGATGCATATGTTTGGCACTATTTCTCCTCCTTGCTATCACTCTTCATATGCTTCAAGAACAATATAAAGGTGTTTTCGTTACTATACTCTTAATTTACTTAATTCAGTTACTGTATATGTGTTCCCAAGAACTTCAGCAAGTTTTCATTTGTGTCTCCCATGCCAAAAGCAAGGCAAGAATAATTTTATAGAAGCAAACTGGTATCTTGAGATCAAGATTCACAAAGAGGGGAAAATTGCAGGCAGCACTAACAACTTAGTGGCATAAGAAAGCTCAACAGCACCTCCTTAGAACAGATGTTCCTTGTTGTACATAATTCACAGAGGTCAGATTTTTCTCATTACACATTTTCAACAACAAGGAGGGGTCCTGGCTGTGAACCAGGCTGTAAGAACTCCAACTGCTTGTCTTCTCTGGATGTATTTTCTTTCATGTTGCACAAACTACTATCCTCTAAGACACCCAGCATTTTCTTGAAGTTATGGCATAAAACATTTCAAACACTTGAGATGCTTTTGTAATGGGGGCACTTTCTAACAACAAAATAGATAATACTCTTCTTGCACTCCCTCACTCTCTCCCAGATATTTCCTCACCCCTTCCGAATTTTAGTCTTTGCTTTGATTCTACCTTAAGTGGGTCACTGCCTCATTAAAACTGATACCATGCTTCATTTGGGGTTGCACCTAAAATAGTTGATTGTCCTGATCTGTGTATATAAACACATAGTGTCATAAATGGCTTCCCAAGAGTTTTCTACCTATTCTTCCCTTCTCTTATTCTCTCTCCATTTTTATATCACCTCTCCTGTGCTTCACAACCCCTTCTGCTTTACCTTTATTCTCACCTCATTTATCTCCAAGTTCTCACCCAAACAGTACAATTGCCTTGGATGGTCTACTTTTCTGGTTACTTCAATTTTGATCCTTTTCCACACTTAGTTGATACTCACCCTTTTCTAACACAATTATTGATCTTTGCACAATCATGACGGTAGAATAAGTGCCCTGACAGGGCACTTATAAGAGGTAAAAGATCTGTCTTGACAGAAAGTCTATTTCTCTGTCTCTCTTTCCTTCTCAGTGGTTTTTGAAACATTTCAACATCTTAATGGCAACAAAAAAACCTCTGTGAAATTGTTGCACTGCATGTCAAGGTCAAAGTGACTAAGATCAGAATACAGCTGATATTAGCTCTTGTGTTTCCTAATATAACATTTATTATTAGATCTAATTATTTTTGTTTCCAAATAGGTTCATAAGTCAAGAAAATGGCACTTACTACAGCACTATCATATATGGAAGCTATTTGCCAGGCTACTTTTTTCATATTTCTGTTGTTCATAAGCCCTTTTATTTAGCATTTTAAATGCAAATATTTCTAATGTTTAAGGAATACGCGATTCAAAATGTTGAGCCAAACTCTGAGGCTTTGGTTCTTCCTGAACAACTCCTGACATCCCAAATACAAAGGCAGCTACTAAAAGTTATACTAAAATATATCACAGCATAGTAAAATAAATTGTCCTCACAGCATTTGCCTGCTACAAAGTTGTCATTACTGACCCAGTATAAACATAGTCCATATCTGCCTTGACAGAAACTACCTTTAGAGTGTCCTGTTTATTTGCTTTGATTTTGAGAACAAATGAATATCCATGTAAACTGTCTTTGTTTAACATATATACATGCTCAACAACCATACTGGTACTTACAGAGTGAAGTTAAGCAGAAAACAAGAAATACTTAAACAAATCTGGTTTTTGAGCTTGCATCCTTTTCTCTATGCACACAGTCTCAAAAAAACAAGTAATGCATGCTGGAAGCTTTATCATATAGTCTAGTGTTGTACACCACAAGCTGTTTTGAACCACAACAGGGCAAATGCAAACCCTGGGTCCTCCCAGGGGAAGAGCTAGCTGTGGTTCATGTACTTCACACAGTACATACATTTCCAGCTCGGCATAATCCCTGTAGAAATCTGCAGGAGGTAAGGGAAATAGAGGAAGGGAAGTGACTTTTTATGATACCAAACCATCCACAAATGTTCATCTGAAAATTGACACTTCACATTTCCATGAAAAAGCACTTGCCTGCTGTGCTTGAGACAGTACAGGAGCCAAATTTTTATTTCAAACCACAAAAGATGGCATTGTCCTTTCCTACCCACTTACCCAAGACAAGGAAAACCACTAAATCGTTACAATTGCTATTTCTCACACCACTGAAAATCCAGATTTTAAATCAGCTGGCACCTGTACAAACAAAAGTGGAAGAGATTCAGGCACTTAGATACACAGAAGTTGCCACAATTTTTCTAGTCTTTAGTCAGTGAAAGGACCAGGTGAGGACAGCCACTGTTGGCTAGACTCTAAATGCTCCTTACATCTAATCTAAATCTACCCTCCTTCAGTTTAAAGCCATTACCCCTTGTCCTATCAGTACAAGACCTTGTAAAAAGCCCCTTCCCAGTTTTCTTGTAGGCCCCCTTCAAATACTGGAAGGCCACAATGAAGTGTCCCCAGAGCCTTCTCTTCTCCAGGCTGAACACCCTAGCTCTCATCCTGTCCTCATAGGAGAGATGTTCCAGCCCTCTGACTATTTTTGTGACCCTCCTCTGGACTTGCTTGAACAGTTCCACATCCCTCTTGTATGGGGGGCTCCAGAGCTGGATGCAGTACTCACAGTACTTCATCATCACCCTAACCAAGTTTTCTGATCTTTTCGATTAGTTACTTGTCTTCTCTGTTACTGGAGCTTTGAATAAGGATTGCTCTAGGTTAATATTTCATCCTCTACACTTGAGTCTTTAATGGCCTGCAAAATATGTGTAAATATGTTCTACATATTTTAAGAGCAATGTGTAAACACAAGGGTAAAAACCAGTGAAAAACTTCATCCAAGGGCACTGAAAAATTAGGAGTGATGCAGTTTGTCTATGTGCTTTGCAATTGTCTTACCCTTATTGGCCTTCCAGATTAAATGGTAACCCCCAAATATCTTCTTGCTATACTCTAAAAACTTTTTGCTCATCTTGCTGTAATTTTTTTTCATTTCTTAATTTAGAAGATGTTAAATATCATTAGGTGGGGATGTAAATTTCAGGCATCATGCATCTGGTCTACATGGCATGCTAGGAAGTCATAACACTGTGGGAACTGTACTAACACATGCCAAAAAGCAAGTCCCTTGTGACTAAAGTCAAGTACAAAATAAATGGCTTCCTACAGTCAGAGTTCAAACAAAACAAAAGAATAGGGTTTCCTGGATAATAGTGCTATTTCTGTTGTTTCTGCTGTACCAGTTGACCACTAGAAAGTGTCATGAGACTTCCTAGATATAGATCATGGCTCAGTGACAAGTCTGATAATCATCACCTGGCAACTTAACCTGGAGGTGGAGGACTGAAGAGAAGCAGACAGCATCTCCATTTTCAGGGAGGGAAGTGGAGAAATTGATTCCTTTACAGATGAGACTTAGAGGATATGAAAAGAGTTAGCAGGGAAGTTAACACTGATCTGTTCTTTTTGCCAGGCCCTGACTGCTATCTTATTGCTGTCAATGTACATCAAGAACACTTTTGTCCTGACAGAAATCAGATGCTTAAAACTGAGTAAAATAAAGACATTAAAACCTTCCTCACAGTGGAAAAAAAAACCTTTTTCTATTAAAGTCCATTTTATCCATGTAGCAGACCTCTTCCTTTAAAAGCTCTGTAATGGCCACTGTCTCACACTGTACATCTTTGCCTGTTCCTGCTTGACTATGAAATGAATAACGTAGTATCTTGTAGTAACTAAAGCAGCTTAAGTTCCCCAAGTTTACTGTGGAAAAATACCAGGCCCTAGTTGTTTTGTTTTAATTTAAATACCATGAAAAGGCATTCACCACAGATGCCTCATAACAATAAATATCATTTTCCTATAACAAAAAAATGTTCCAGACTTTTAGAAAAAGATAGATGAAAGTTTTCCCTCTTTATCTAGTTGTATATGTGCATGGATTCCTTCTACATCATATAAACAATAAGATTACATAGACAGTTTCATGAGGAATCTTAACATTTAGAAATGTTTGGAGGTGGTATAAGTTGTGAATTTAATCTCTGTATAAAAAGTTAATTGATAGCACTGCTGTTTCAGGTCCCTCTCCACGTCTGCAGATTCCCCACACCTTTCCACTTGTCCAACCGTTGCTATTTTCACTTTGCAGCATCTATACACACCTGAAACTGGGTGAAAGATTGAGCATTGCACCAAATGTCAACTCATCATATGACCCAATATCCAGCTGTGTTACCTCTGGTCACGGGATTTTAATCCTGCTTCATTTTGTCTAGAGTCAGGGAACAATCTGCTCCTAGTGACTTTACCATGACAATTAAAAAGCAAAAATTATTTATTAACTATCATTAATATTATTAACTATAGGGATAAACAGCTGACCAGACTTGCTAGACACCTTGGATCTGTGCCCACCCTATTACTTGACCTTCAGGATTGCCATAGCTCAGCTTTGGTAACAAGGAATATCTTTATTAATGAAGAGTCTGTCCTCTTGCAGGCAAACATTCCAGGGGAAGGAGCTATTCATCTTCTCAACTGAAATGCTAACTGCCTTTTTCCTAGGAGTTATTTCATGTTCTCTTTCCACTAGCTTCTATTTTATGTCTCCAAAGCATCTATCTCCATGTTCCCTGCTCCCTTAGAAATAGGTTGCCATTGAAAGCGCATATACAAGTAACTCCATAAAAAGCAGAATAAATTAAGGTAGCTCCTTCACCAGTCACTGCTCAACTGGGAATAATTCAAAATCCAAGTAGCATAAAAATCAAGCTATTTACTCTTGTTCCTTTTCATTCACTAAACTTCAAATCTGAAAGTAGTGGGAGGGCCATTTTTTCTTCTGAACTCCTGATAAACTAATAAGAAGTTTTGTTAATGGTTCTTTTGACTCATTATGTTGGGTAACAATCCAATGACTTACTCAAAGGAAGATGCTTTAAAGTGTAACATTAAATGCCAACTCCATTGAGCATTAAGAAATAGATATTTAGCATCAGTACCAACTATGTTATTTAGTAGAGTACAGATGTTGTAGACTGTTTTGTTCTTGATTCACACCAATGAAAGCTAGAAGAGAGTCCATGTTAAGCTTGTCTTTCTAATTTTCCCAGGCATTTAATTGCTCCACTTGAAAAAAATTAACTAAACTCATGTCTAGTTTTGTTTCCAACAAAGCCAAAGCAAATCTTTCACTTCCAACAGAAGCAAAGCCAAATTCATTTTAATATTCATTTGCTCTAGAAGTAAAGAAAATGGTGGTAAACTGACATCTTTGCAAATGAAATGGATGATCAGGAATTAATTTATTTTTATTACACACATATGAGTAAACCCGAAACACCTGGCAAAAAAATGATTATCTGAATAAATAAGGTGTCCATTTTTAGTTTAGTGGAGTTTTTTCTCTGATCGAAATATTTTGGCCATACTATCAAAGAACAGTAATAGTGCTGTGAGTTATGTGACCAATCAACATAACATAGCTGGAGTGAATATAACAAATTTGTCTGGAAAGCATTTCTCTAGACCATTGATCAAATATGACAATTTCTAAACCAGGGGTTTTGACTAGCCATTAGGCAAAACCTGTAGCTGGACTTACTCTCCAGGTTAAGCTGAGCTGCACAAGATAGGATGTGTTGAGAAAAAGATATTGGCTAACATCGAGGTTTACAGGCAGTTTTGGAAGAGCTCTATCTTGCATCCTACTGTGGATTACTGCAGATTAGTGTAGGGTTTCAGTCAAAATGCTCTCCACCCTACTCACTTAAAAGAAGCTGAGAGTAGGAATATATATATAGCTCACTCTTCTCACCATTGTGTGCAAAGGGAATTCCTTTTATGCACAGGCAATTTGGCTTTCTGGCAAACAAGGGAAACAAACGTATTCTTAAAGCTTCAATCAGCTCTGCTTATTGTGGCAAAAAGAAGTGTGATCTCTTATACTCCTGATCGTACCTTCTTGCCTACAGAATATATATAATCTTTCCTCGTGGTACATGTATGTTTCTGACTTCCATTTGTCTTCAGAAACCAAGAATTGAGTCCTGTTCCCATAATTTTAATTAACAGAAAAAAAAAACGAAAAAACCCGAATTGTTCTTTTCATGAAGCCCTGCAAAATAACCAAGAGGTGTATCTTTCACATTATTGTGGGCTAGTCCCTTTTCTTATAAACAAATTGATTTTACCTCATGGCAGTCTAAAGCATTTCACTAAGATATTTCAAGGTTATAATTCCCTCAGGTGATGCTCCCATGATCACCCTAATATGCTAAACTGCTTTTCATTTTTTAACACATTTCCAAATATTGTGCAAGGTAAACTGCAGAATCTTGTTAATGCTCATTCAGTCAGCAGTAAATGCTTTCCTCTGACTTACCCCTCAATAAGATCAATGTTATTTTTTTCAAAAAATCACCTTCTTTTTATATAGCAGCAAAATCTGAACTAGGTACATTGAATTCTGTAGCTCTTTTTTCCTCCAAACATTCTACAGGCATAAAAACTGTTACTGAATGACAACTAAAAGGCTTTATTTTTTACTTCAAACTGCTTCTGCATTGCATTAGTCCTAACACAAACATACAGACCCTCTTTTTTTAGGCTATAGTGTTCAGTAGCTACCACGATCCTCTCAAAGCCAAGATGCAAAGGTATTCTTAGCTGTGACCAGACCACATCCCTTGCCCTCAGAAGACCTAGTGGGAACACTGCATTTGTGGTGATCAAGAAGTCTCACACCAGCCCCATCTCCCAGCTAGTACAGCCACAAGGAAACAAGACTGCATCATTTCTCAGGTCTAACCTCTCATAAGTATTTTCAAAATAAAAAAAAAAGCCCATTAAAGAGGTCAATGTGAACACTATCTGATCCTTGACTTCAGATCCAAATCCTGCTGTATTCAGTAAGATGAACATCAGGGAGACTTCTACCTTCTCTCTAGGCACCTGTGTAGAAGAAGATGCCCATATGAAGAGTCTCCAGTCAAACAATATGAGAATCAAAATATTTAGGGAATTCTTGTGGTTACTTGTCTTCTGCCATTCCCTCTTGAAAAAAAAAAAAAAAGAAAAAATCACTGTGAGGTGCATTCTTCTTGCATTTGTCCCCCTCCAGAAACACTGCTTATGGACTTCTCAGAAGCAGAAAGCTGCCTCTCCACCTCTGGGTGTTAAGCATTTGATATGCCTTTTAAAAAGTTTACTTCTGAATAGTGCAAATATGAATTTATCATTTTAGTATTAAGAGTAAGGCACATTTGTTTACTGCTCTCCCCCTCTCACGAGAAAGAAACCCTAAGAAGAAAGAAGATAACTTCAGTTTCTTTTTTCACCTTGTTACTTTCACGTTATTAGAGAATGTCTGAACTGCCATGTCAGATGTGCTTTAGAATCACAGTAAATACCAAATAAGAAGCAAAACTGGGGAACCAAAACAAAACAAAAACAACTACAAAAAACTCACTATTTTTTCAATTACCTCATCTTCACCATCCTTTGTACTCCTGCTAGTACAAAGGACTAGTGGCTAGTAACTGCATTATCACATACTATGAAAACATACCAGAAAAATAATGTGTTACTGAACAGCCCCTTGCCAAATGACCTCCACTCCCACTATATTAACTACGTATAAAATAGATGCTAAACACTATCACTACCTGAGCTGTCCGTTCACTGATTTCTTGGAAGGGGTGAACTTGCCTTTGACCCTAATCTTATTTAAATTTTCAGCATAAGATTGCTACTTATCTGATATTATAATGAAAAAAGATTGAGCTTATCTGACACAAGAAATTTGTGGTGCACAGTTAAGTTTGATTGCTGCATAGGCAGGTGCTTCTGAGTTATTCCCACTAACAGGCACATCAATAAAACCTAACCACTTAAATAACCTGAAGATATAAAAATAATACAAATGGTGAATGCAAGTTCACTTATACATGGGAATAAATATTCCTAGAATATTTTTGCAGCTTTTGCCTCTTAGTTGTTAACTTTTGTCAGCACAGCAGAGCCAACACCTGTGAAATAGCAAAGAATAAATTATCAGCTGAATTCTGAACAGAGAAATCTTCACTGCTGTCTTCAGACCAAGTGTGCACATATTTGACAAAGCAGTTAGAAAACTTATCTCCTTCCTTGGACTTTTAGACAAGTCATGAAAATCAACCTGAAATGATAACAGGAAAAACTACACTCTTCACAGAAACTGCAAAACAAGAAAAAAGGGTTAGGAAATAGAGTGTGTGTGTAAGCTGGAAAACATAAGCAGAAGAGTAGTCAACCAGCATGTTTCATAGATGGCATTACATTTTACCATGCTCATCTTGTGTAAGAATACCTATTCCTAAAAAATGGTCTAAGATTAGATCTCCATCAGATATTTAACATTTTGGGAAAAATCACATAATTATTAAATAAGCTGAAATCCAGCATGCAACCCTAATCCCTTTTAAAGCCATGCTGAACACTACACAGATCATATAGACAGTACACTAATTTTTCTCTAGTTTGTACTTGTAACAGTAATTCATTCTTTTTACTATTTCCACAAGGTAGTATTTGTGTGGTCAGTGAAATTAGTGGTTAGTGAAATTACTTTATTTTCATCATTTTTTCATATTCAGCTGCCAGAAGGGAATTCAGAAAATACAATTATGTCTTCCCTTAGAAATATGTCATTCTAAGTCAATCTCTCCCAGTTTTTCTGCATACATATTGAAATGCAGCCCAACAGAAACTGCTTTGAAATGGCACTGATCAGTAACTGACCATTAAACTGCTCTAAAACTTGTGTGGTGTCCTGGACTCCTTCTTAGTCGCAGAGATCTTAAACTTAATGAACTTCACCTTTTTGTTTTTCTTTATTTCTTTTAAGCCACTACATACAAGGACCATTTGGTCAAATCCCACCAGTAGACCTACAGAGAAAGAGTATTTCATTCATCCTGACATCATGCCATAGCAAGAGCAGTCTATGCTCTCTGCTTGCAGGCTGTGTGTATCTCCAAGTGTCAGAGAATGCTTGCCTGTGATGTATCTATCTTGGCAACTAAAGCAAAATATTTTTCCCCTAGCTAACTGAAAGCATGTGTTTAGTCACAAATCAAAAATTAGAACTGATAAACATGTCAGCTGTAATTTCCCCAAAGAGCTCCAACATCACAATTGTCAGGTAGACTTATTGTGCTGTCTCAATTCCCCCTTCCTAATACAGGCCAGATGCATTGAAGGTTCATGAAGTTACCAGAAAGATAAATTTGTCACTTGACCCCAGCCTTCAAATTAGGACATCACAGGGCATTTTAGTAGAGAAAGGCCTCAAGACATATTGCAAACATCATCATCTGTATTCCCCTCTTTCTCCCCTGGTTAGTGATCCAAAGGATACCCCCTCTTTCAGCTGATCACATGGGACATCTCACCTGCTGCCACTGCCTTTCCTGGTACTCATCTGTTCTTCAGCTCTCCCAACCTCATTCTTTCCCATTCTCCCCAATCACTTCATATTCAAACATTTTAAGAGTTTACATTTCTACAGCCTTTTTGAAGGTTGTGCTGGAGTAACCATCTTTGTAATATTTCACAGAGTTCTAATATTTATACATTTTCTAATACTATAAAATCCTGTGATCCTATCTCTCAGATACTTGATAACCTTGGTTCACAAGTGGAACAAAGAGAAAAAGACGTAACTAAAACTTCTTCTGGCACCACAGCCAGTTATTTGCACTGGATTTATAAATTCAAATTTTGATAACAAGACAAGTGTCACTGCTTTCCAAAAAGGACTAGCAAATGAATATTACATGGTGCAAGTAACACCTTCCAACCTCTTTATTTCATTAAGTATTCTTACTGATAATTCCTACTCCAAGCCAACCCCTTGGGGCACTAAGAAGCAGCATCATTTCAGCAGATTTTTTCAGTAAAATAAGAAGCATCTATCAAATGTCCTTATCTCAACACTTACCCAAACAAACATGGATAATAATTTGGCTATTACTCCCCAGGATACATTGGGTCTCATTTTAAAAAGCACTTCCTCACTGCTGTGCACAAAACTGCTTTCCCTGAAATTTTTCGACCTCCTACTGAGTGTCTATGGATTATACCAATATAGTCTCCCCTATGTGTCAAAAAAAGGAGGGCTTAAGAAGAGCCAACAACAAGGGAAAGTCTCATATATACCATCCTACACATTTCTCCAGAATTCTACCAGAAGAATAAAAAATTACTACAGACTTAAGAGCATTTACCCAAGAGTGAAACAACTGCAGGTCAGGCAAAGGCTTGATTTGCAATTACCTGTCCTCTTCCCTTAATGAATCTTGCCAAGAGCCACGGGGAATTCCAGTTTCTTAGAGTAGAAATACCAAACTAGAACATGATAGTCCTTCAAAAGACACGGTACTCAACTTCTGGGCAAAACACAGTAAAATAAAATGTTAGAAATTAATACCACCCTTGGTTCTTGTGTTCCTGGTTTCCCCTTCTTCCTCCAGAGATTCCCACCTGGCCAGGCACACAGTAGCCACAACAATACCACCAAAAGACCCTTGTTTTACATTGCTCTGCCACCCCCCCATAACAAATCATACTGCACAATACCCCTCCACTGCACTTACCAGCAGACCCCTAAGTAACTGTACTGACCCTTGCGGATGAGGAGTAGAAGTCCTTGCCCTTAAAGTAGTGATGGATGATATGGCTGATGATGTTGCCTTGGTGACACATATGTTTATAGTTTAAAGGAAGTTAGGAGGTGAACCAGATAGTCTGGTTGGGCTGTCTCTCCTTGCTCCCTTACAGTGGGCCACCTCCTGTGGTCTCTGTGACCACACAGATGGTGGGTTTGGCACAAAGCTCAGCAGAGGAGTACAACCTTCACAAAACAGACGTCCTACTAAGAAAATTGTCAGCAGCAGATCGGATTCTGCCTTCTCCATCAGCCACGTGCTCTCACTTTGTGCCAGAGGATGTATGTGAGGAGAGCGGAAAACCTTCAGTGGAGAACACAAAATACCATAAAATAGCAGAAGAGACAGGCCTTGTAATATGCCACAGAGATTACAAACCTGTTACTTCTGGAACAGTCCTTAAGCTAGCTGTTATTTAACAGTCCTTTTCAGGGCCTTCAGCTCCATTTAATGCAGCTGCAAAGCAACTACAGAGAGGCAGTAGCTGCAGTCACTCATCAGGTTGAGGATATGGCCACATTTTATGCCAGAGGATGATTTCAAAAACTCTGCAGCAAATATAAAGTGAAACCCGAACCATCATTCACCTGGCAGTGATGGTGTCTGTGTATCTTCCACAGATAACAGGTGTTACTCTTGGGAAAATAGATGTGCCAGAAGGAAATAATTCTTGAGTGCTCCTATGCTATTGAAATAAATGATTGCAAGCTGTCCATTCAGCCAAAAGGGATTATACTGAGCAGCATCTCAGCTTCCTAGCCTGCTTTCTGGTTGCAAAATTGTCTTGCTTAAGTACAGCTTCAGCCAGTCATTCTTCCAGAAAATAACCTCATCCAACCATTAAGCCTTCTTAGAAGCAGTGCTGCAGGCAGGGGTGGTGAGAGTTGGGAAGAAGTATGAGTTTTCTGTGGGTGCTATTAAGCTCACTGAACGAAGACAGTAAAAGAATAAAAGCTGTGAGACAGCCAACTAGTTTCTGTTCATCCCTGCTTGCCAAAGAGATACAGATAATTCATCATACAGTCTTGGGCTCTTATTCCTGGCAATCCAAGCATGCTCTTCACTCTTCAGCATTAAAGTTT
This sequence comes from Eurystomus gularis, assembly GCA_013400335.1. Taxonomy (NCBI): domain Eukaryota; kingdom Metazoa; phylum Chordata; class Aves; order Coraciiformes; family Coraciidae; genus Eurystomus; species Eurystomus gularis. Next base: position 29,690 of record VZZY01003328.1, on the reverse strand, counting down.
TGGGGAATGGGGAGGGGAAACAAACTTTAAAGAAATCCGTTATTGGTAACATTGCTAGTACAGTTTCCATGTACTCTGCCATCAACATTTTTTGGTAAGCTAGTCATAAGACTAAATATTTAAACCAATCTCATCAAAAGAAACAAAGACTTTTGGAATAAATCTTTCTCAAAATAAAAGTAAAGGGAAATACATTCCAAAGTGACTTTAATTCATAGCCACATCCAAAAACCAGTTATAAAAATGCATTTCACTTTTCATTGATTGAACTGAAAACTATTAAAGAAGTTAATTCTGTTGAGCTGAAAGAATAAACTTCCAGCAAAGAACAGAATTTGGTTCTACGAATATGCTCTCACAGTATATTCCAAGTCACTATCATCATAACACAGTACCTCTTATAGATATGCACTGGATTCTATTCTAATTTAGTACTTCCTTGATGAAATGTGATTCTCTATTCTACATCTTCACTTACGTATTCACTCTATCTCCTCTTTTGTTTATTTAATGTATGCCTATTTTTGTCCTCATTGATAGTGTTTTGTTCTGCATTTTTGTGGAAGTAATTCAGCATAGATAAGAGAGCTAAATCAGCATTATGAGTCTATTTTAAATGCATTCAGCCTCCCAGCAATCAGAGAAGATTTCTGTTCTGTACCCAATTTTGTCTCTCAGGAAGGTCATTCTGAGCTTTAGAAGAATGATGAGAACTGTTCATTCATCTTGCAGCATATTCCAGGTCAGCAGCTGTTCCTGGTATCTGTATCGGTTGCATTGTTTAAAACACCTATACAAACACTACTTTAAATACATAATTAGAATGTATGGTTCAGTTGTATTGTGGCAAGAATACTGCATTTTGGTATTTCTGAGGGAGTATTTTATAAATGTCTTTAAATCAGTAATATTCACTCAAATGTAATCCAGAACATCACAGGATTTAAATCCAATGGCACATTCTTCGTTTCATCTGCATTCTTACTGTAAATTGGTCTGACCTAGGGGCAACCTGGTGTTCTCAGACGTGAGACTGTTTGAAATTTAGCTTTTCTGGAGCAAATCTGTTTTACCATTACGCAATCACTGCATGCATTTGATACAGTACCCACATATTTTGCAAATGTATGTTCATCTAGAAATCAGATGACAGCTTCATTTGATAACCGTTACCATAACCTGCACAAAAATTTGCCTCAGCAACTTCTACATACTGTGTGAAAGCCAACACTTACTGGCGGCAGCCAAGTAAATAGGTCTAGTCTTGAGCTGTGTTCTTGGTCTATGAGTATTAATCTACTGTTTTTTTGGTAATCCCATCCCAAAAGGCAAGGAATCACTGTGTACAGAGACCACGTAACTCCCATATCTATCATGGTCTCTCTAACACAGGACTGAGGGCAGATGAAGATATCAAAGTGTGTGCCAGAGCTTTCCAAATCCAAATGCTGTGATTCAAACCAAATCCAACGAGAATGGGACTTAGCCGACTTCACAAGAATGCAAAGTCTTTCTCAAAGGAAGCAGTGGAAGAACACATAATGCATACTGTCACCCTAAGGAAGTATACAACCCTTATAAAACGTAAGCTAGATATAGTCATCCTTTAGAAAGGAAACAGAGGATAAAGAGGTAGCTCTTCTGAAGATGAGAACAGATGACAGTTCTGAAAGACACCTCATTTGATAGTCAATAGTGTCTCCATTTGTCCTTTTTCAAATACCCTCTAACTCTCATCTGAATGAAGTGGCAGATGCACACTTGCATCCAGAAGTTAAATACCACTTAAAAATCTAGCACTTTTACTAATTAGGTGGGAGCAAATAGGGAGAGAGGTATACATCCTTATAAGATCACAAGTATACTTAGCAAGGAACTCTATTTCAAGTGATTTTTGAAATTTTTACCCCTGTTGTATTCTTTATAAACACAGAGTAATCCCAATCTGCTTCACAATATTTTTATACCACTGTCTCAAATTCTATTCAGTTACTGTAAATGCTTTTAAAAACCTGATTTTCAAAAAGAAAAACCTAACAATAAATTTGTTCACATATATACACAGAAATTCTAAGGATCACAAATGTCAAATGGATAACCTGAAGGATAAAGAGCTGTCACCCGGTTACCCAGTTTGGAAGAGCTCAGTGAATGTGGCTAGCCTGATGCTTGCTGAAAATCATGGGTAGAACTTCTGAGCTGCTTTAAATATGAGACTCTTCTGAGTCCTATCACAAATCTCTCTGGTTTTAATACCCCATCAAACATATCACCGGTTAGGAGAAACAGGTTCATCTAATCTATAGTCTAGAATTACTCTCAGGGTAAGAAATAGTCTGCCTTGTAGGAAACTAAATCTGGCAGGTTTTCCACTTGAATTTGCAATATCTTTTAAGATACTTGTCACTGAATGTAATACTAAATATGTAATTGGAGTAATGAATGCTTGCATATTTACACACAGCAGTGTGTGAGCAGTGAAGTATGACTCTCCTGCAGGTATGCATATCATATCCTCCTTGCCATTTTATAGTTTGGGATCCAACTTTACACATAAGAAATTTTGCTCATAGCTTTTAGTATTTACTGTTATTGCTTCCTTTTGTGGGTCATTAAAGTGAAATAGAAGGATGCATGTGTAACTATGCTTTTATATTTCTAGAATTAATGGTATTTGACAGTAAAATAGATATTTTACAAGCATGGAACTGTTCCAGAGAGAATATATTCTGTTTTGTGCAAAGAGAGAGAAATCAAGAAGCTTAATTAAGCTTAAATCTTTTGGTTGCAGTAGACAGCAAAAGATGGAAATTACTTCAGTAAGATACTCAGGAAAGTCACAAATTATTGTAGGTTGTGGATTGAAAGGAAAAGGGAAGGTAGTACAGGATGGTTAAGGTCAGCTGTTCCTGCCAGCATGATTAAAAAAAAGCAGCCAAAAATTAATGCATTCATCTTACTTAATTTCTCTTTTGACAAGAGATGAGGAAATTTAAGATTAAGAACCGAGGTTGGCAACAGCTGCTAATTGCTTTGTGCAAGGAGTTGGAGAGCTTCTGAACTTAGAAAAAGGATAGAGGGTGGAAAAACTATCTCTTTCACTTCACAGACATTCTGGAACAGTATCTGTGGTTTGCATTCATATCAGTTCCCAAGTAGAAATTCATGCTCCAGTGAATAAAAAGTCAGAGCAAAGTTAGCCTAGAAAGGCAAAGGTTTTTTGCTTTGAAAACAGAAGTTTTAAAATAATGAATTTCATGTTATTTTCAGCAAAGCGGGCCCAGGTTAATTAAAAATGTTAATTAAAAATGTTTATGAATCCAAACAACCCTTTTAACAAACAGGATCTGTTAAGAAATCCAAAAGCACACAAGTTTCCCATGATCTGTTAGCAAAGGTTTGGCCTAATCTCAAATACTACATCATGGTTCACATAGCAGCAGTAAGAGACATAAAACATGAGGGTTTCACTGTAGTGTGGGGCTCTCCTGTATTTCTCAGGGTTTCCCCACGTTTACAAACTCAAACTTAACATCTAATCTTTAAGTTCTGCCCTTTTCTTGATCTTCAGCCACATATTTTTACCTCCTCAGTTTCAGCACAATATAAGATATTTACACCTGGAAATCTCACAATCCTTATCTCTTGAAATTTCTAGACCAGCCTAAAAATTTTAGTATTTTAGACCATTTAGAGAAGTATCTTTATCAGAACTAAATAGTCAGGTGACCATTCCTGCAGGTTAGTTTTCATTAATTTGTTTTCCAATTTTTTTTTATTGTTGTTGAAGCTAGGAGTATTTTCCAGTCACATTTTAAGTACTACTCCAAGGGTGAAGCTTTAACATCACCACCAGATCCAGTTCTTCAAGATGTGTACGCACAGAAGATAGACTTTCTGTCAATATTAATATTTTCCTTACATTTAATAGTGAGGTTTTGTTCTTGATAATAGCAAGACTTTTAAGTAAATGTTTTTTAAGTGAAAAACATAGTGCCTATTCAAACGGTTTTTTCAAGAAACATCTCAATTTTATTAGAAGATTGCTATTCTCTAGTGATTAGGTGTGGCATTTATCTCTCTAAGTTGTAAAAATATTACAGCGCAATACAGTGCTGACTGCTTTATGACTGAAATACGTAAGTATTTCTGTCACCTGGTGTTGCAATAAAATTGTCTTTTAAGTCTTTTGATTACTCATCAGTCTCGCTAAAAATGCTTCAAGCTGTAGGCCATTTTCAGACAATTTGACAGAGAGGAAGCAACCCTAACAGTAAGCCTCATGAGGAACTGGTAGCTGGATGTAGGTCAAATACACAAAATTGTGCCTGACAGACGACATTAAAGTGACTCTGTTCTCTCTGCCCAGGGAAGCAGTACATTGGTGCCATCCCATTAATATTTAGGATTTATTGGTGTCTACATCTAGCCTGTATCAGGTGATAAACTATATCAGTTGCTCTATCACCTAATGACCCCTTCCCAGCCAATAACAGGGATTGGGAAAAGGAGAGGAAACCCATGGATTGAAATGAAAATAGATTAAATTAAACAGTCCAACTAGTACCAATATAAAGTATACAAAGTTATACTCATCCCAGCAAATGTACAGCAGTCACAATAAACAGGAAAGCAGCCTGCAGGAGAAGAAAGAGGAGACACCCTTTCCTCAGCAAACTTTATGATGAGCATGACAGCCTTGGCTGACTCAAAACTGCTAGTGGTCTGCATGCCATGGCCAGTCTATGATTCTGTCACAGTGAAACCAGGACAGTAGGGAATAGTAGATAGAAGTTTGAAGATAAAGTTTGAAACTAAAATACTGTGAGACTGAAGGAGAAAAATTGACCTTTTAGAACATAAATATTCTTATACATATATTGCTGTCCTACAGACACTGCTTCTTTCTTCAGTCATTTTTGGTTAGCACTCTATCAGTTAAGCATGACTGCAGGCAGGGAGAGTCCCCGCATTGATGACACCAATGGGGGAAGGAAGGATGCATTTATACAGCAAACAAGAGATGAAAGAAAATAGGTGATTGCTGAGATTATTCTAAACCCTAGTACATGTGAGCTCCAATTACTCAAATGATCATGTTAGAAAGTAGTGTTTCTGTCATAACTACAGTTTGAACATTTCCCAGTCTTTATCTGCTACATGTATTTTTGTCTGGGCTCATTATTAGTCTGAGACCTTACACCTCCTCAGTCTTCAGCACCACAATTGCAGAGCATCTCATACCATGCATGGAGAACTACAGCAAACTGAAAACAAGCTGTTTCTTTGAATTTTTGCACAAAGGTTTGCTCCCCAAGTCCCAAACTAAACACTTGAATCAGGAAATTATGTACTTCATGTAGGTGCTCCAGTAAAGTCCCCGAAGCTAAGTAGAATATTTTGAGCCACTGTGAAGATGCTTCATTTTTGACACATGTATAAAAAATCAGTGCATGTGAAAGAGGGAGCAGACAACCCCATATTGACCCCATATGTGGTAGGTTCACATCACTCTGTATTTCCTGATCATTGGGTCTCCCTGCAGAACCTATTACACTTCATGGACAAGTGAGGATCTGGAGAGAGCATGTGAGGGTTTTCTGGCTATCACAGTCAATGAGGAGGTTAGAACTTCAAATATTTGTTAATTAGCTATTGCACAGTAGCTGAAGTTTGCTTGAGTTTAATTATTACAAGGTGTTAGCACAGTTCTCTACACCTAAAAAATCATCAAATCTTCAGGAAAAAGGTGAAACATCCTGAGCAAAGGAGCAATGTATACCTTACGGGCATTAAAACTGAATAAATGTTAATAAGCCACTGCCAAAGAAGCACGCAAACATAGTGATTGTACTTGAAAGCCAATCTGTTACACTTGGAGGAAACAAGGGAGGGCCTCATGGAAAACTTCTGCTGTGGGCTAATAGCACATCTAGGTTTTGTAGAGGTCAGAGAGTTAAGGCTACACCCTTGGAGCAATTCCATGACCTGTAAGGAGGACTTTTCTGCATTTCCCTATTGCTCCTATTTTTTTCTTTCTTTTTAGCTATCATCTCTTTGAAGTACAGCATAATCTCTTTCCCTGTTCCTCTAGCATCTGTCACAGTCACAACTTCAAACCAGTCAGCCTCTAAAAACATATTTATTTGCTATCTCCCTTTCAACGCTCCCTCCCCAGTCTCTCTAATTCTTCAAATAATTCTTCAACTAATTCCTCTGAACTCAGGTAAGTGTCAATGCAGTGTATCATGCCTTGAGAACAGCAAGTGACACCCTGGAGTAGTTTATGCAAGATGAAAAGGAAAAAATCTAGTAACTTAACAAACTCCTGCAATCATACAGACAGGGAGTAGGTAGTCTGAGGATGTGATTTGCTTTTGCTCCTCAAAATGTGGATTTATTGTTTCTACTTATCAGTATTAGGTGGTGAATTTATTTTACACTCTTGTTACCTAGATTTGTTAAGACTACTTTTTGCTTCACAAACATCTCATTGTCTTTGACTTATAAAAGGAAGTTGCGTGCTTCCTGATAATGAACACATCTCAATAGGTATCATATATTGCGCATTTGAAACCTGAATGTTTTTCGTAAATGCATACATATGCACATACACATACAAACAAATTTATGTACCTATTTGATTTTAAAAAAAAAATCTAAATATGCAGATTTTCTCTAGTTTTATCATAATAAGACACTTCTCTGGATTCCTCTGGTAGCTTTTTTTCCCAAGCTTTGATTCCAATAAACTTTTCTACTAAACACTTGAGTCATCATCAGTCAGCTCGCAGTTTGTCCTATTATCCTTCATGCACAAAGCCACGTCAAAACCAAAACATAATTTTAATCCTTAAACGTTGATAAACAAATGAAAGGAAACAGTATATTGCACAGCTGTAACTGCATGTTCAAAGGACAAATAAAATATCATTTTGTTCCTGTTCAGTGGTTATTACTGTTAAGTGAATACTGACTGTTGTGATAGCAGGAATTAATGACATAGTCCAGCAAAGCCAAAAGCTGGGGTGGTAATCACAGCTCACAATGTACTACTCTAATTTAAACAACTCTTCTCGTCAGATCTCCTTTTGAAAACCTGTACGCTTGTTCCACTGTACTTCTGAACCCATTTAAAGTTTCTTGCTTATGCCAAATGTCTTAAATGCGGGATTCACTTTATTTGAAACTTAAGATACGTGAGCATTTCTTTGACTGGAGTTCCTGCTTAAACTACATATTCCCTATTAGAGGCTACTTGCTCTTCTCTAGTCCCTTCATCATTCTGGCTGAGCTGTTAGGGTGGCTACGCAGTCAATTGTACAGGCAGCACATCTAACTGAAGAATAAATCTTCTTTTTTGGTTCTTTTTCCAGTTTACTTGTATCTCCTATATGGCCACACAAGTACTTCTCCAATTTAAGGGGGCAGGTGAGATGTGGACAGAGAACCAAGAAAGGGGCAGCAGAACAAACTTAAACAGGGTGATCACCAAATGTCTAATCACAGCTTAATGATAAGATTATCTGAATGCTTCTTTTCAGGGAAGTTGTGAGAAGTGTGTCAAATATGGCACAGTAGACCACAGCTTGCAGCTAGAGGTTGTTTTTTCCTACGAGTTTTTGTGTTGCTTACGATGAATGCCTCATGACATTTCACAAAGATAATTTCTAACCCAAATGGGAAATGTAGGTCTTGGGAAATGGTGCTGTTATTTCATGAAAAAAATGAATATTTCTTACAGAGTCCATTCTCAAAAAAATTACTTGAATTAGAAACTTCTTGTTGGTCCTATTTATTGGTCCCAAATGAGTTTGAAAGCACTGGAGTAACGTTTTATTTGTTCAGATATAGCTGTTTGGCGTTAAGCAGCTCTGTTATTACAACTTGTAAAGAAACCATCAGGCCTTACTTGGCTTGACAGTGCACACCTGATAGGATCTGGAGACTCAATAAAGAAAATGGTTGTGGTGGAAAAAGCTCCACAAATGAAGTCTTGGAGAACACGCATGCAGATTATACAACTGAGCAACAGAAAAGATAACGACTTCAGCATTTAAGCTATATTAAAATATTTCAGTATATACAGCCTATGGAATAAATCGTACATCTTTTAGTGCTGCTGCAAAATGGAGTTTTTCAGGACAGAAGTCCTGGTTCCTCTCCATATCCTCAAACACTATTTTTGAACAGTTTTGAACAAGCCCTAGAGGCCATAATTCCCATAAAGGCCGAAGTTTTAGGAGGGAAATTACACATGAATATAAATTTGTTTAAATCCTCTATCTGGCATTCAGGATGAGTCTATGCTGTCATGAAGACACAAAACACTTTCATCACCTAGAGGCACTATCAATGTTTGTTACCTTATACATATAGATCTAAAGCACACAAAGGTTTCTTCTTCCACACATACCAGTGTCTTTAATGCATCAGTATTTTTTACAAATACCAAAACAAATACATTTCTCTAAATTATGAACACTTAAAATTACACATCAATCACTGAATTAGATCTTATTAATAGATTAAATCTCATAATAATAATAATAATAATGCTGTTTAGAAGAGTTAATGTTGAGTATTCTTTCAAACTTTCTTCAACTCAGATACCTTAGGCCCCTTAGTTCCTGAATTGGTACCCTAATTTACAGAACAATCTCTTCTCTTCTAAGTCTCTTACTTTGCCGCCCAAATATCGATTTCCATCAAAAAACTTTAAAGCTTTCTTTATAAGTTACAAAACTAATGAGAAAGCTGAGTATACAGAATTCTAACTAGAACTGTCACTTTAAAGATCCCTCAATTTTTTTTTATTTCATCCAGAATTATAACAGAAGCATTCACTGGAAAATCTGATAGGACTTTAACATAATGTTTAATATGCTGTGCTATTTTACTACAAAGAGGGAAGAGCATGGGGTGTAGGGGGAGAAAGTTAATTCCTACTGCTGAGGCAAAGAGGCCATTGAGACCTCATGTCAACCTTGGAGCAAAGACAAGGTGGGACAATGGAGCAGATTTGAGTAGGGCTATACTGAGAGTCAAAAGGCAAATAATGTGAATAGCAGCACTGCTGTAACAGTGTGGTGGCCTGATCTTACAGACAGACTTTGGCACAGCGTGCGATAGTCCACATCTCAATAATCTTCCTATGCCGGCTGCAGAAGAGGCTGATGTTTGAGCTAGAAAGCCTGACTGTGAGTTGTGATTGGGAAAGCAGCTCTTTTGTGGTGGAGGATGACAAACTAGAAGGAGAGCAGACACTGCGCTGTTGTGAGAAGTGTGGTGTAGAGGTGTCTAGTGTCTCCCCACAGAAATACCTGCTCTTCTGTATGAGAGGAGACATAAGGGCATATTTTTGTAGAACTTGATTTTTAATTAGGGAAAATTTTGTACAATAGGCTGCTTTAACTGATAGTGTTATTTGCTTTGTGTTTCTAGAGCTGTTCTTAATATTAAGAGCTATATCTTACGCAAAATGTAAGAACAAAAAATGGTTTAACTTCCTTTTCAAATCATCAAGGTTATGCAGGATAATAGATGATTGCATGTGTTTAGAAACATGTGTAGTCGATGCCTTTCTCAAGATAGAAGATGCTTTTCTCTCCTACAGATAGAAATTTCAGCAATTGAAACAAAGTTAAAATGTTGAAGTAGGCTACTCAGAAATACTCCAGAAAGAATAATGCCTTTGTGACTTTTTTTAACTTAGTAGAAGTCATGTGAAGAACAAACTAGAGGAACTCCTCTCCCCACTGTACAGAAGCCAATTTATGACAAAATAAGCTAATCCTAAACATCTGAAAGAATATCTTCAGTATTAGCCATCAAAGGATTTGGTATGTTTTTAAAATTCTCAAAGAAATATTAGGATACCCCGAAGTGTTTTCTTCTGTCTGCTTCAGGGTCCATTGCTAACAGCTCTTACACAAGACCTTATTTATTTTCAGTGTTTCATTTCCTTAACAATATAGTATATCATGATGAAAAAAAATGTCACCCATTCCTGATAGTTGGGTTGGGGGTTCCCATAGACCTAAAATAAAAATCTCAAAGCAGTAGTGCTATTTTTTCTATAAGGATAGACAAACTTAGGAATTAACACAGACTCTGGGTCTTGCAAGTGATACTAATAGGGCACTTTTACTATACATGTTTGGGAAAACAAAAGCTCCAAGAAAAACTGATAATTAAGAGCTCATCTCTGAAATACAAAGAGTTTCACAACACGTAGCAACTTCCCATTCCCATTCACTACAGACTTCTCTCTCCCTGAACTGATTTGCTTCCCATCTCACTCCTTTCTCCATCCCACCTCTTATCACTCAATTTACTTTCTCTTTGTCCATATGTCCCTATCTTTCTTCATTATTTGCTTGTTCATTCCCCAACCCTATCAATCCCTTTCAACACCCCAATATGTAATCCTTCCCTTCTTCCTTCTAAAGTTGCCATAATTCTCAAGCTTTTAACATTTAGAGGCATGATGATACTCTCTAAAACTAATTACAGGGTTCCACTGCCCCCAAAAAGATAGCAGTAGGTGATCATATGATCATTAAGCATTTTGGGTTTGAAAGGTCTCACATCCATCCTCCTGCTCACAGCAGGCTCATCTCTGAGAATCAGATCGTGTTGCTCCAGGCTCCATTCAGTCATGTCTGGAAAGCCTCCAAGGACAGAAACCATGCAGCATCTCTGAGCAAGCTGTTTCTCCTTGTGGGGAAAACATTTCCTTATATCCATTCTGAAGCTCTCTTCTTTCAAATTATGCCTGTTGTCTCACATTCTGTCCCTGCACCACTGTGAAGAGCCTGGCCCCATCTACTCCATGACATCCCCATAGGCCCTGGCAGGATGCTATCATAGCCCCCGAAGCCATGTCCTCCCTAAGCTGAACAAGTCCTGGTCCCTAAGCCCCTTCTCACAGGGAAAGTCCTCCAGCCTCTTCCATCCTGGAGACTCTTCAGGTCACTGCTGGATTTCACAAGGTTCATGTCAACCCACACGCTGGCCTATCCACATCATGGTGCAGGGCCACGCTGAGGTGGAGGACACTCATAACAGAAGAAGCAAGAGAAGACCACCAACGGACAGCAAAAGAACCTTCAGGGCAAGCATGACAGCAGCCTGCCTAGGGACTGAGGTCCATAACCAGTCCAGCATCCGAGATACAGAAAGGTACAGAATGCCAAAAAGTTTTAGGGTAGGCCTCTATCAACCAAAGACTGAAACTCAAGAGACAAAACCATAATAACACGGCTCAGATAGATTAGATGGCAGCAAGGTTAAAGTGCACCCTGCAGGATGTGTCAGAACAGAGCACTTGCTGCATTCAGCTCTAGTCAGATGCATTCAGACCTCCAGGAGAGTCAACTGGTGCCAATATGCGGGGGATCTGTACACTCTAGAGAAAGTCATGCAACCAATGCCGATTTAGGGCCCAGCATATGACAGAGATCAAAGGGATGCTGAAAACATTCAAAGCCTTATGCAAATATCCACATCTTTAGCTAATTTGAAATATCCACTTGGAGAAAACATCTGGAAACTGACATCAGTACCTTGTTCCCAATAAATTATTAGCTAGGCAGAAAAGAAATAAAAATCAGGAGCTATTTTTGAATGTGTGCAGTAAAAGCATCACTGACAGGTTCTAGGGAGATACTTTGGAAGAAAGGAGGGGTTCATCAGTTGTTCATAGCCAGAACTTGCATTAGCATAGCTGTCCTGATTGTGCCTTTCCTGTGTATGCAAAGAAACCCCTCCCTTTCCAGATACAATAATTGCTTGTTTGTACTTCATTTATTTTGTAATCATAGATTTCAAAATACATACCATAAAGATGAGCAAGTCATATAAACATCCTGCTAGGCTCAAAACTGAAAACATGAAAATAAAACAAATATAGACAATGGGATATAATCCTTCATGTCTTCAGTAACAATTCCAAGTACAATGCCATCCACTGATGTCAAGATAAAGTTAACTTCATCTTATGACCAATTTAATCAAAGCTTCATGTACCAAGTTGTTTGTGTACATATTTATATTTTTATTTGTCTAATTTCCATACTTTGTTCATGGCATTATATCTAATTTTATTCAGTAATTAAGTCACTAGTTACTATTGTTAGCCCACTGGCCATTTCGTGAAGTAAATACCTCTCAAAGAGAATGTTGCTGTGAAAGAACTGATACATAATTATTTCAATGTTAATTTGTGTTATATTTTATCAGTTGTTCTATATAATATTTATGTGTATTTATAAATACATAATATTGCTATAAAATACAATTATATACATTCTAATACAATATACGCATAAAGTTTTTTAAATTAAGTGTTTCTGTACAAGTAGTAAGCAATATTGCTTATTCTTACTTAAAAATTAAAATCTGGACATTCATATGGACAAGAACATCTAGAGTTACATTTGCCTGGATTTTTTCAGTTTTAGGAAGGATGTAAACTACAAAACAACACCCTAAAGACTATGGTCTATTACCATATATAACTTAGAAACCTAGATATATATTTTCAGAGCCCACCCAGCCAGACGTATGGTTTTTAAAATCTGGCTAAACACCTGAATTCCACCAAAAATTTGGACTACTGCATCACTTCTATTTTTAAAGCTCTTGTAAGCTTCTAAACTATTTATAGGAAGATTTTCAAAAGCCATTTAAATGCATAGGTATGCCCAGCAAGTGTCTAATCAGACTTTGAGAAGTATTTAAATGGATCATGCATCCAGCGTTCTTTCAAAACCCAATACTCAAGGATATTTTTAAAAAAGATACAAAGACAGCTCTGCCTGTGATTTGGCAGAAACTTACCCCTGAGAAAGCCTATTTCTGCCAACTGCTGAAGCACTTTGGCTGCCGGCACAGTTGGATGGAAGGCACCATGCAAAACAGTTACTAGTTTGATTCAGTAGGTCAGGGGATGTATTTCTATGGAACAGGCATAAGAAAGAATCTGCAGAAGATCTGTCTCAAATTTTTTAAATGAACTCACAAGAAGCTATGAACTGCTCTGTTTAGTGCAATGGCCATGAGGGTTTTTTTATTCTTGTTGTCATTGTTGTTATTATTATTCCACTGTACTGGTCAGAAGTAAGGAATTAAGAGATATAAAAGAAAAGGTGGCAGGAGGGGGCTGAGAATGCTGCTTCGCTCTCCCTCACTGTGACAAAGTCCAGCAAGGACATACCACCTAAAAGGAACTGCATTAGGAAGGAAGCTCAGAGAGGTGGGCAGCGTGCTCCTTCCCCCATGGGAGACTGATCCTAAGCAGCACTAATTAGCTAGACCTTAATAGCTGCAGGAACTACTAACCTGAGCTGCACTCTGAAGGCATTAGTCCTTTTGACTGATGTGAAGCTCCCAGTGCAATCTCCTGCCCTCAAAATGTTGTGAAATTATTTGGGGTCTATTTTGTGTATGTTTTTATAAATCACATAAGAGGAAAAAAATTTCATTTATTGTGAGATGTCTGATAACAATAGTCATAGAAGGGCTGACTTGATCACTACAAAACCCTTCTGAACCCAAATCTTCTTCCTGTTATAGCAATGCAAGTTAGGAGTGAAGTGATGAAAATCTGACACATTTCAGTAATGCCAAAAAAATCAGAATATAGTAAAAATTCTAACGTGAAAATGTTTAATTTCCAGCTGAGTCTAGGAATAGATAGAATAGCATTTAAATATGGGTGTTCTGGAGGTGATACAAATTTTTTAAATAAGGAGCAAGTAGTCCAGCACAAAACGCAAGAAGACAACCTCCAAAATACACTTGTTGAAAATGGCTGCTTGCATAATTTCTCTGAGGGGTCAGAAAAAAGCTTCCAGGAAAACATCACCATCTCTGAGAACGAACTGCAAGAGTTAGTTTTTTCCCAGTATATTAGATGAGTCATCTTGAGGGGAAATTGCTTACATCACCTGCTACTTCAATTTTCCTCATAAGATGGCCTTGGTTGGAAGCAGCTCCATGTGAAAGACATTTAATGTTGCCTTTTTTAGAAGAGTTTTTGGGAGGAGTGTGGAGGGAGTGTTGAGTCTTGTGGACCACTCCAACATAGTCTCCCGAATGAATACTGACAGGACTTTCTACTCTTCCAGTTCAAATTTTGTCTAAGAATCAAAATCTACCATTTATTATGTATTTTCCCTTTAAAACTGAGTTTTGGACAATGACAGAAAAGGGAATATGCTTGTCATATCATGACATTTTTCTAGCTTTTCGCCTTTACCATGCTGAAAAGGTTTGAACAGGTCATTTGTTAAAGACACATGCCATGAAGTTACTGTCAATCAGATGCTGCTGGCAGTGTTATTTTTCTACCTGTATCTTAACAACTTAAGAAATATAACTGCTGTCTAAAATTTGGAATTTTTTTCTGCTAAAACTGTTATGAGCAGATCATAGAATCATGGAATAGCATGTTGGAAGGGACCTCAGGGATCATCTGATCCAAACTTTCTTGGCAAAAGCACAGTCCAGACAAGGTGGCCCAGCAACTTGTCCAGCTGAATCTTCAGTGTCCAATGTTGGGGAGTTCACCACTTCCCTGGGGAGATAATTCCAATGGTTGATTGTTCTCATTGTGTAAAATTTTCCTTTTTGTATCCAGTCGGAATCTCCCCAGGATTAACTTGTACCCACTACTCCCCATCTTTTCCATGTGACTCCTTGTAAAATGGAGTCTCCATCTTCTTTGTAGCCACCCTGTAAATTCTGGAACATGGTGACAAGGTCTCCCCTAAGCCTTCTTTTCTCAAGCCTGAACAAACCCAATTCTTCCAGCCTTTCCTCAAGTCCTGACACACTTCCCAGTCCTTAGACCATCTTTGTGGCCCTTCTCTGGACCCTCTCCAACCTGTCCACATCTTCTTTGTATAGCAGGGATCAAAACTGAATATAGTATTTCAGGTGTGGCTTTGCAAGTGCTGAGTGGGACAATAACTACTTCATCTCTGCTGGTGATGCCCTTTTGATGCAACCCAGTATCATGTAGGCTTTCTTTGCCACTGCAGCACACTGGCAGTTCATATTGAGCTTGTTGTCCACCAAGACCCACAGGACCCTTTCCACAGAGCTGCTCCCCAGCCAGGTAGATCCCAGTCTGTGCTGCATTCCTGGATTGTTTCCCCACATGCAAGACCTTATAGTCATCCTTGCTGAATTTCAAAAGTTTCTTCTTGCTCCACTCTTCCAGCCTATCCAGGTCTTCCTGCAAGGTGGCTCTCCCTTCCAAAGTGTCCACTTCACTCAATTTGGTATCATCACCAAGCTTTATCAGGGTATACTTGATCTCATCATCCAGATCACTTATGAAGATATTAAACAGTGTTGGGCTTCATATCAGTCCCTGGGGGACTCCATTTGTGACACGTTGCCAGTTTGAAAAAGATCTATTTACCACCACCTGTCAGCCAGGTCCCCACCCACCGCACAGACCTCTTGTCTAGACTGTAATGCATCAGTTCCTCTAGGATGGGGCTGTGGGGAACCATATCAAAAACCTTGGAGAAATCCAGGTAGATAATGTCCATTGCTTACCCCACATCAACCGAGCAGGTTATTTTGACATAGAAGGTGATTAGGTTTGTCAAACATGATTTGCCCTTGGTGAATCCATGTTATGTGTTTCCCAATCACATGCTTCATTTGACTTGTGATAGACCCCAGGAGGATTTGTTCCAGAACTTAGATGAGTTCAAAGTGACTCAGTTGAGTTTGAGATCAGACAAAAAAACTTCCCTTAAAATGACTAAACTGCTGAACTCAGCTAAGAAATTTTTTGTTGTAAAGACTTTATAAAACAGTTTGACAAATAGTTTCAGTTGTTCCTCGTGAGATTCGTTGCTTTTATAGCTTTTGATCTCCAGGGTCACTTTGGCAGATTTTCTCTCTTAGAATAATCAGATCTTTTCCTCAACCCTCAGAGGTCAGCAGCTTATTTTTCACATTCATTTTCCCTTTTCTGTGCTGCATTTGCCAGAATATCTGATGCTTCGGTACTCTCAGGCAGCACTGTTGAAAATTTTGACTTCAGCTGACATTGCCACACAGATTTGACGTCTAATCTTGATGTTGACTTGAGAAGAGAGTTGGTGGTCCATATTTTTAAAATAGCTATCTATATGTATATCCCATCTTTTTCAGCAGTCTGAAATCAATAAGCACCATTCAGGCAGCCAGAGCATTCTCTGGAACCATAAGACTCCAGATCAGTCTCCCTCTACCCAATTCACCCGCATCCTCACTTAGCAGTCATGACTCCTCAGCCATTCCAGCTGGAGAGATCTTTTCAACTGTACTAGTCTGCACATTTCTACCAACAGTTTCAGGCCAATTAAGCTCATTTTCCAAAAGAAAGCATTTTAGCTGGAAGTGCCAACTATCTATCATCTCTGTTCATTACTAGAATTTCTTAACCATTCAACCAATAACATCATAATCAGCAATTTATAATGCCTCTGGAAAGACTTTCCAAGGACATTGGGCTGCAGCAATGACAGCAAGGCAAGGCATAATACACTAGTCTGTAATTTTAAAATGAAATGTGCTAGATTTGAAAAGAACATCCTAGCAGCCATGAGGGGACAGCTGCATTTCAAGAGTGCCCTGAAGACAAAAGCAGTTGAATGAGAGCAAGCAAAATGTAGTCAACAGATTCAGCAGTGTCAATGTCCTATTATATCATTCTCTTTCACTGTTTACTGTGACAGGCAAGAGACCGCTTGTCAAACTATTAAAAATGTTAATAAATCTCACCATAAGGAATGTTGGCATGATGATCAAACTAATATTTTAGTTTATTAATGCCACCCCACTGCTACTCATTGTTTTGATGTGTTTCTATTTTCCAAAAAAAACAGTAAAAAAACCAATCTGAATGTTTAAACCAAACTTCACTTCAAAATTATCTCCATGGTCTTTTCCTGTATTTTAACATTAAACAAATAGTTGTTGAAACTAACCTTTTCCTACAGGAAATTGAGTTCAACAGATCAACAGTTCCAAATGAAAAAAAGTTTTACTGAGGCTTCTCTCAGGTCAGCATTTACAGTCTAAATGAAACCTTTCCTGGAGGTACACTGATGTAGAGAAGCAGACATGAAATGACATCAGGAAACAGTATCAGTGTGGTTCCCAACTGTATTAAATGGACTGTGAAATCTGAGCTGATAATTTTGGCAGATAAGTGACATGAACTCAGAATTAATTGAAATAGGATTTGTCACATTATAAAAAATGCAACTATCCTCAAAGATTTTCAGCACAACTTCTAGTTAGGTAACCAAAACAAACCTCAAAAAATCATTGTCACTCTAAATAGAATCATAGAATGGTATGAGTTGGAAGGGACACTAAAGACCATCTAGTTCCAACCCCCCTGCCATGGGCAGGGACACCTTCCACAAGAACAGGTTGCTCAAAGACCCATCCAACCTAGTCTTGAACACATCCTGTGTTGTGGTATCTACAGCCTCCCTGGGCAACCCATTCTAGTGTGAAGGCTGTAGAAAGTAATCACAGGAATCAAAAAAAGCTGTTGAAATATGGCTAAAGGTCTGGAGAAAACTCAGCTCCCTGACTCCTGGAAATGCAGCAAGAAGTTCTGCCACCCAAGACAGGATATCAATTTGATATTTTCTCTCTTTACCTTCCTGTAGAATGATTACTTATGGTGAAAGATGATAAAAACAATATTCCCAATATCAATTCATGGTGCTGAAAGACTATTATACACCAATGAAGTTCTGAATATTTCCAGTAAATTTACTTCCTTTCCTCATCCCTTTTTTTCTTGTGAGAGTAGACCTGATTATTCCTGCCAGACACAACATATTCCCATCTTTCCTAGGTTTCCCTGAAGAACAGTTTTGGCAAGCTCTGTTTCAGGGTTGGTCAGGAAGCATGCTTCCTTGCGTGCCACTGACAGCTGGCCTGAGCCCTTTTTCAGTGAGATATTTAAAGTACATTTTCAAATGTCAGTTGTCCCATTAGCTTCACTTGCCTAAAATTTCTAAGCTGTGTCAGTACCCAGACGAGTCCACGCTTAAGTGGTTCATGGACGAGATAGTCAGTGGTTAGCTTTGCTTTGAAGAACCAGATGCATGAGATTAACTAATGTGACATACTGGTTTAATCTAGCTCTGCAAATCATACATTCCCATATTTTAACAACTTGTTCTGATTTATTGTTGCAAACAGAACAACGTGCAAAGTAGTACATATGAATTGTATATATGAACATGTGTTTAACAATATTTCAGGCTTTTAAAGGGCTAGCCACACAAAGCAGAGAACAGCTAGGAGCCACAACAATCAGCAGACACTTTAAGTGAACAAGCAGAGCATATGAATGGTATGATCAAACTAAATCCCAGCAAAGGGACCATAAATCTGACAGTTTGAAGCTCTGTAGCCAAGCACTGACAAAAGTCATGTGGTGTGATGCTTGACAAGTTCAGGATTTTTATTTCATTTTTTCCAAGAGTAAAATTAACTAGGAAAGCAATCTATCATGGTCTGTTCTGTGTTGTTCACCACTCTGACTTTTTCCCTTCTTAAAAATCCCATTGGGGTCAAAATTTCTCCACAGAAAAGCAGAAACCATATCCTTTGAAGCAAGCCCCCAGTATGATCAGGAGGGTCTCTCCCACTGCAGAACATCATCTTGAAGTGAAGCTCCTTGACTAGCATCACAAATTGTAATATAAAATTCTAAGAACAGTCAAATACTGAAAAGTTCAGAAGAGTAGTTGTAACTTTTGCCACAATCTGACTAGCTTTTTTCCTGAGGCTTGACAGCATGATCTTGAGTGAAACACACAAAGTGATGCACAGAAGGCTATGTTGGAGCCTCAAAATACCTACAAGAACAGCCTCAAATTTATTTGGTGACTCTTCAAAGACCATAAGATTTTTGCTCACAGAAAACTGCCAATTGATTTAAACCAAGTTATACAGCAGCTGCGCTCAAGTGCTATTTCCTTCTTGAAACAAAATCATTCCAAAATAATTGATTTTTAAGAACACATCACTATAAATATCATAGGTTAATGCATTTAATAGCTGAAAGGAGCTGTCATCACCATGTCATACAAACTCCTTCATGACAAGGAACAAAATATTTTATTTCCTATTCAACGATTCAGCACAATCACTTGCAGCAAGCCGCTTAATACAATGTGCCCAGTTTTTTTGTAATGAGAATGTATTTTGGGACTGAGTGACCTTTATTTCATTGGATAGATCTACAGAAATTGTGTCCACTGAGGCTAGGGGGAGGCTAATGAAGAGGAGCTGATTTTGTGTCTGGAGAGCTCTGTGCTGCCACCCAACTTAGTGAGCAGAAATTAATACTAAAAAATCCCAAACCTCCAATTTGGTGAACCTACAATTAGATTTCTGAGCCTATGTGCCTAATACTTATCATTTGCATGTTTCATTAACATCAAACTACTTGTTGATGAAACATTTTCCTAGTAGGATTACTCAACAAATATAGATAGAATAGGGCAGAACCAGAGACAGCATATCTCAAGTCTTAGTGAATAGGGAAACATGAAGAATATGCCCCTGAGCTCTCTTGCTGTCTTCATTTTAAAACTTTTGCCTCAGCTTTATTGAAAATTGATTAATTTCTATAGCACATTTTTTTGATTCATCACTCAAACTCATTTTTCTCTTCTGATTTACAGTAGCTTGTCAGAGAGATTCATTCTAGCTTCATTTCCATCTTGAGGGCTTAACTGCAATTAATTCTGAAGTGTTTATGCCTTTTCCCCGAAGTTAGCATTTCTTCTTTAACAAAAGCTGATCTTTCTTTCATTTTTTCTTTTTTTAAAATATCAAATCATTTACCTCAAAAGCAATCAAATAAGCACTCACAATATTTACTGGACTGCAGGGATATTAATGAATTTTATTCCTGCTAATAATATTTTTCCATTTTATTTCACCCACTTAAACCACAGCAGCAGCCTGTAATACTGAGAGCTAGAATTCTACAGAAACATTATTTCACGCTTCTGTGTTTGCATACAGCAGAACACTCCCTTTAGTCGTGTTGAAGGGAATCTTGCTTTCTTTTTTTTCCCCTCAGGTGTAGCAAACTGATTGCATGTTCTTACTTTTCATGTTAACTATCCTACTAATGCATAAAAGTTCAGTTCACAGAATGACTGAGGTTGAAAGGGACCTCAGGGGTCATCTAGTTAAACATCCCTGCTCAACCAAGGTCATCGAGGCCCAGTTGCCTAGGACCATGTCTTTTTAGCATCTCCATGGAAGGGGACTCCACCACCTCTCTGGTCAACCTGTGCCAGTGCTCAGTCATTGTCACAGTATAAAAGCATTTCCTGATGTTCAGAAGGAACCTTCTGTGTTTCAGTTTGTGCCCATTGCTTCTGGTCCTGTCACTGGGCACCTCTAAAAAGAGCCTGTCTCTGTCCTCTTTTCCCTTCAGGTATTTATATATATTGATGAGATCCCCCTTGAGCCTTCTCTTCTCCAGACTGAACAGTCCCAGCCCCCTTTCAACCTTTCCTCAATGGAGAGATGTTCCAGTCCCTTAGTAATCTTCATGGTCCTTCACCAGACTCTCTCCAGTAGGTCCGTATCTCTCTTGTACTTGGAACCCCAGAACTGTACATAATACTTCAGGTGTGGCCTCACCAGTGCTGAGCAAAGAGGAAGGATCACCTCCATTAACCTGCTGGCAATATTTTGCTAAATGCAGCCTGAAATACCAGTAGCCTTATTTGTGGCAAGGGCACATTGCTTGCTCATGGTCAACTTGGTGTCCACTAGGACCCCTAGGTCCTGTTCTGCAAAGCTGCTTTCCAGCTGGATGGCCTCCAGCTGGGGTTCCTCTCCCAGTGCAGGACTTTGCACTTCTCACTGAGGAGAGGTTTGCCAGCCCATTTCTGCAGCCTGTCGATGTCCCTCTGGGTGGTGGCATGGCCCTCTGGTGTATTAGCCATTCCTTTCAATTTTGTATCATCAGCAAACTTGCTGAGGGTAAACTTTCTGGGGCCTCATTCAGTAGCAGGCCCACATTTTCCCTAGTCTTCCTTTTTGTCACCTGTGTACTTACAGAAGCCCTTCTTGTTGTCTTTGATATCCCTCACCAGATTCAGCCCCAGCTGGGCTTTAGCTTTTCTAACTGCATGCCTGGATAGTGTCTCCATATTCATTTCACATTAGGTGTCCCTGCTTTTACTCTTTGCATGTTTCCTTCTTTTGTTTAAGTATAGCCAAGAGCTCCCTGTTCATCCACACAGGTCTTCTGGCATTTGTGCCTGGCTTCCTATTCACTGGGATGGACTGCTTTTGAGTTTGGAGGTGGTTGTCCTTGAACATTAACCAACTTTCTTGGGCCACTTTTCTCTGCAGGGCATTATCCCATGAGATTCTTCCAAGCAGATCTTTGAAGAGGCCAGAATTGTGAGCTTCCTTTTTGCTCTATTCCCTGACCTCAGTATCCTGAACTTCACCACCTCATGGTCACTGTCTTTGGCCTTGTTATTAAATATGAGGTCCAGCACGTCACCCTCTCCTCATTGGCTCCTCTTCCATTTGGGTCAGGAACTTGTCATCAGTGCTCTCCAGGACCCTCCTGGATTGCTTATGGCTTTCTGTGTTGTCCCTCCGATGGATACTGGGGTGTTTGAAGCCCTCAATGAGAGGAGAATGTGAAGCTGCTTCTAGCTGTCTCTAGAAGACCTCATCCACTTGTTCCTCCTGGTCAGGTAGCCCATAGCAGATACCCACTACAATGTCACCTGTAATGATCTGCTCATTATTCCTTACATGTAAGCTTTCAGTTGACTCATCCATTGCCAGGCAGAGCTCTATGCACTCCAGTTGCCCTCTCATATGAAGGGCAACGCCCCCTCCTCATCTTCTCAGTCTGTCTTTCCTAAATAGCCTGTATCCCCCACATGCAGGCATGAAACTGCCCCGGCAGCAGGAAGCCAGAGCTCAGCTGCTCTATGCTCCCCAAGGCAGGCAGGATATCTCAGAGGTAATGACATACCTTTCCAAGGCTGGAGAAAGCTGCAAAGCAGCTGCTGGTTCTCAGGCATCAGTATCATGACCCTCTTCACTAAGGCTGGGTGATTAATTTCAATACTCAGAGATATTCAGAGACAGTAACCACTGATGAAGTAGTATGTTGCCATCACTGCAACATCTACTTTTGCTCCTTCAGTAACTTAGGTCATCTTGACCTTTATGGTGGCAACACCCAGCTTTGCCAGCATCAGTCAGAAGCTTTGAGCCAAATTTGTGGGTGATTTGGACTTCAAGTCTTTTATCCTATTATTCACAATGTTGTTTTTGTTCTTTTTGTTTTCCTAATCCACCGATTGCAAAATTTTTTGCAAGTATAAAATGGCTAGTGAAGGTATCCATGTAGCTGTCCTCATGTGTCATTACAGAAGGCTGAAAGCCATCTCTTAAAGCAAGTGAAAACCAAACCAAAACAATGCAATCAAGAAAAGCCTGCACGGTACCGAAAGGACTCCTTTGTAAAAAAAATGAGCTCCCACAGAAGTTGTAGGAAAGGAGACAGGCAAAGTGTGCAAATATTTTGTTTCCATTGTCCCTATAGAGAAACCACCTGTGTTTGCTAAACAATGAAATAACCTCTACAACTAATGCAATGGAAAATAAATAAATAGCTGTGATTCTATCTAAAAACATTAATTAAAAATGTCACATATTTGCCAAAATAATTTTACATCTTTCCTCTGTTTCTACATTAACTTCATTAAAACTTTTTTTAAAACTCCAGATTTAATAATGAGTAAAACCAGTGAATGTTGGTAGGTGTATTGCATTATCACAGAATCACAGAAGCACAGAATGCCAGGGATTGGAAGGGACCTTGAAAGATCATCTAGTCCAATCCCCCTGCTGGAGCAGGATCTCCTAGATCAGGTCACACCGGCAGCATTGCTGCAGTTGTGCATGTTGCAAGGACTTGCAGATGCTGTGCTTCTATTTGGCAGTGAAGCTTTCCAAGAACCTGAGGGAGGTGTGGGCTCCTCTGAGTGTGATCTAATATACTCAAGTGGGCAGCAAAACTAACTTTTCTTGAGTATTAATTAAGTCACCACTGATATATATGTTGGCTTGCTCTTCCAGAACAGACCTCTATGGAACTTAAGTGTTTGTCTATCAACGTTGTATGGCTGCTTTCAACAGGGTTGGAGAGTCTTACCACCCAAGTACCCCCGGTGAGACAATAATTATGTAGGATATTGAATACTGTTTCCTCACACTGTTCACAGAATCTGAGGTCTAAAGAATTCATTTCAAATTGTTGAGGTATCCGTGGTGCAGCAGACATGTTTCTAATATCCTAGTTTATTGTCACAGCTACTGAAATTTTCCTTCTTCTCCATAATCTCATATTCCATTATTTCTACTTAGACCAGTTCTCCAATCATTGAACTTTCATTTTGTGCCTGAGTACGTGCCTCAGCTTGAAAGTGCATGACAGAACCCTGCTATACCTTTCTGAATGATGGAAACAGCATTCAAATAGCCCTTGTAATAGCTAAAATGCTTCTTCTCACTTACAATACAAAGACCAGTTGCTCACAACTAAAAGAGTAATAGCAGTGTTCGTGCTCCAAAAGCATTGCAAGCAGCTGTAGTTTTTTCGCCTCTTATCCTCTCCATTAATTTTTTTACAATGTGCCTAGAAAGGAAGCAGCTGTCAGATACACTACAGGCTCCAACATCTTTCTATACAATTGCATAATTATGTACAATACTAACAAGCCTATCACCTGGTATTTTTATATGCCAATAGTTACAGAAATTTGTGTCACCTGAAAGCAGGAATTTAAACAAAGATCCTATTTATATTTTCAAGTGCCTTTTCTTTACACTTTTTCTGTGTTTTTTTTTTCTCATTTTTTCTCTATTTATTATTATTTATTATTTTCTTATTTAATTTTTTTTGGCTGATTGTTGATTTCTGTTTGCTCTGGCCATGTTATATTCTTGTGATGACACCTGCCTGGTCCACCCTCAAGCCTGTAGGCTTTGCAGAGCTGTCGTTTTTGGACAGGTAGCAGGTTTGATTACATGCTTACTGGTCTGCAGTGCAACTGATATATAGATGATTCATGTAGATTATTGTCATTTCTAACCCGCCCAATAAGTCAGCCTCTGTGGAGACATATGCAAACAGTAAGAAAAATACACCACACCCTTTTAAAGGATCCCTTTTGGGAAAAAACCCTTTTCTCTTCTCAAGGCAACTCTTATAACACACTGGGCTCATGGAATCCTAGTGGAAATGCGCAACTAAGAAAACACGCCAATGTGTTCAGGAAATGTTATCAAACCAAATTCAACAGAGTTCACCCTGTCTTTGGTCTTTCTTCATTTGGATTTAAAGAAGGGAAACACAAGTACAGTGTTTTAATTCCCAGAAGTTTCGAGAAATCCAGGCAAATGAAAAGGGAAGTGCACAAGAGAGCCTTTTGTTTGCTGTTTAACACTCCCTTTGTCAGGCACACCCCAACAAACAGTAAGCAAAAACAACGGGGTTTCCAGTTCACTTTGTTTTGCCTATGGTTCTTTCTTGTCCATGTGTATATGAATAACCCTTTTTATGTAGAATGAATAAGATTTTGGGGCCTATATTCTTATCTTTAAAAAGCTAATGCTGTTCTACTCAGTTACCCATAAAAGTAGTTCTCAGCCTTTCTTCGGAAAGATATTACAGAATTATATTGTATCATACACTTATTTCAGATGTGCTACATATCTCCCCACGGTGCCTGGAATCAAACAGCCTACTGCAAAGCACTTTTATGGTACCTTTCATTCAAAGAAAACAAAACATTGTACAGACATTAGTTCAATCCCACGATTTGGACAGTAATATCTTCCAGAGTTTGATAAAGAGCCACTTCTGTCCAAAGCCTGTGACTGTTCTTAGTGGCTCATTCTCATTTCTCAAGGAAGGAAATAAATTTTTATTTGGTGATGCCACATGAGTTAGACATTTTACACTCTCCTGTATAAAGTAAATGGACAATGTCAGCTGAGACATTTTCACACAGGCAGTGTTATCTTTCCACTTTTTCAGAACAAGGACTGATAGTTGTATTGGGACTTAGTCCTTTGCCTTGTCCATGGGTAATATGACTTAGTAAATAACATACCTCTTTCTATATGTGTAAAGGTAGTCAGTTCCCATGTATAGAAATGTGTTCAGCAAAGATAGTGATGGACATACTCCTGGAACACAGAAGAAACTGGGAAAACACATTGCTTCCTGAACAGGCTAGGAGGTAAGAACAAAAGAATCTCATAAACTGGACGCAAAAGGAAGGATAATCTGGGGAGGTGTGGAGGGAAGGGAGGAACTGACATTTATTTAAGAAGGGACATAAAGAAAGTTATCTGACATCCTGGGGAAGAAGGGAAGAGCAAGTTCAACAGCAGTCCTCCTGCCTCCTTCTTATCTCACCTTTCCAAACCACACAGCTTTGCTTAGCTCAGATTTTCTTTTTTCTTTCCTTCCTATCTGTTCCTTGCAGTTTGATCCCCAGTGCTTCCCATATATCTTTGCATTCTAGCCCTGTTTTCCATTGTTCACCTGCCTCACTCCATTTCAGTTGTGTCCCACAAACACTCCCTGCAGATTTCCAAACAGCCCTGCATGGCTGTAAGATGCCCTGGTTTTGGGTGGCCTCACATCTCCTGGAGCAGACTGCCTGCAGGCAAGAATAACCTTGCATGACCCTTATGCAGTCAGTGACTGGCTGCTTTTCTGCCTTGGCTCCCCCAAGTCATTCCCACAGGTTCACTTGGGAAGCATTACTTAACTCATGGTTACTATTTCCCTGGTTTCTTTCTTCCTTCCTTATTTCCAAGAATTTTTCCTGTCATATTAACACCATAAAATACTTTAAGACCTTTAAATCATGGACATATTGATGCTACCAGTGTTGCTTCACTGTACCTGCCAGCTAAAAAGTAGGATACATACAGGCAAACATCTTAGCTCAGATGCCAGTCAGCTCCTACTACACATAAATAAACCTCAGTGAGGCTGGTCCCACCATACTGACTGCACAGGGAGAGAGTCAGTGGCTTCAGGACCCTGGGTGTTCACAGCCTGGTTTAAGTTCTTCATAATAAGGAAATAAAACTGATGAGGCTTAGGATGCAACATAAGCTGTATAGCAACAGTTGCTCTACCTATTTTCCACTGAGCTTTCTGTCACTTCCATAAAACAATTGCAATGTATGCAAAGTCTGACTGCCTGACTGGTCATTCACTCCTACCCAATGAACCTTTTTCTTCTGTATCAGGTTGGCCTTATCATTTTCCCTTGAAAGCATCTCACCTAAAGGGATTTCATCAGCTTTAAAAACACACTTCTAAAAAGATTCATATGTGACAACAGCCACTCTGTGTTTTATAAAAACATGTGCAGTATTGCTGACCTGAAGTTTTAAACTATCACATGCAAAAGCTTAGGAGATGTGATATGAAAACAGAATTAATCTGTCATTTTTCTAATCTGTCATTCTCATTTTTCTACTTCTGAGCTAGAGTAAGACCAAACAGAGAAGCTTTTTTTTTGGAGCAGCAGCAGCAGAAAGGGTTAGAGTCTTTTTATTTCTAGGGACTATTAGGTTCTCATATATTCACATAAGATCAGTAGATCATTAATTTAGCTGTATGAAAAGTAACAAGAACTGAGAACTCTGCCCTTTCCTGTTACTGTACATGTTTTTCCTCTCTCCTACTTGCATGTGAAGTACCCAATAAACCAAGAGGCGACTTTCATCATATGAGATAAAATATCTTAACTATATTTAGCCAGTTTGAATGCATGAGGAACCCCATCCCCCTCAAAGGCTGCAGTGTTATAGCATCCCCTTTCTCTCCAGATATCCTCAGACAAAGCAAACTTAGAGCCTCCTTATAATTTAAGTATTCCTTTCCAAGTTGATTCCCAATACCTTTTCATTCCTTTCATCCCTGTCTGCCCTGCACTACTAGGGATGGATTCTTTTTCTTCTCAGCATCATCAATATTTTGCTTCCATACAGGTCACATAGGCCTTCACTGTCCATAGAAGAAAAGAAAGAGGGAATATTTTTAGAAGGAGCTTCTCCTGGGTCACTTGAGACCCAGGACTGTGAACATTCTTTCCTTGTACAAAGAGCTTTTCATATACTGCTGAAATCTCAGCCAGTTAATGAAATTTTTGCTACAGTTCTTGTGTCTTTGACTAATCTCTTCACACTAATAAAACCAATCAGATGCAGAGCAAGACCTGATCAATTTTTGCACTCAGTCTGGAGGAAAGCATACAGCTCTGGATCTTGAGGGTTGAATTGTATATCTTTTTTCAAAGGGTTGATTTTCTTTTCATGTAGTAAAACTCTGATTTGATCCCAAGGAATGGGGAGGAGTTCAGAACCTAAGATGTCATGGAGCAATGGAGAGAGAAATGGACAGACATGAACTGTGGTTTTATGTGTGTATTGCTGTTATAATTAAATAGCTCTGTGATAGAGTTGTGATATAAAGTAGAGGGAGTTTATGATTTTACAGAAACCTAAGTCCATTCACTCTTCCTGGAATGAGTTGTCACATTAAGTCTGGCAAGTACCATCTGTACCACTAGAACTTTGGGAGAGGAAAAAAAAATGATTGAAAAGTTGCAGATTTATGCCTTACAAGAGTGCTAAGAAAGAGAAGGAGCAGAGATTCACCAGTGTTCAGTTCTCAGCCTTATGCTTCTAAATGTAACAAAGTGTGTTAATAAGATTTGTTAGCTTAGCTGAAGTTACTGAAAGCAGCAAGGACAATGAATTGCAACACAAAGTAGTTCCAACAGTTAAACACATATTAAATCACACTTTGCTACCCAGTAAGACTGACAGTCTGGAACAGGAACTGATTTGCAGAGGAGAGTAAGCAATCAGATGATCTAGCAGCTGCCTTTCCAGAAAGTAGTGATTTTGATAGTTGTTACACTTTAGGAATAATAGTTTATCTTAGAGTTTTCTTTTCTTCCCTTCTGTAAAAATATTGCTTATTAGCAGTTTGATTCATATATTAAAGTGGTAAAATATATCTTGTGGATCCCCAGAAAGATTATTACAACTTCCCCATGTTTCTAGGTAACACCTGTTTTCCCTGATAACCCTTTCACTTTTGAATCCAGCCCTTACTGCTGCCCACCAAATCATGAAATTATACAGATAACTGTAAAGGACATTAAGCTTGTCTAAATATCCTGGTCTTCTGCCCTTAGAAGCCATCAGAACAGCAACATTTTGATACAAGCATCAACTTCATGAGTTCACGGAAAGAAACAGAAAGTAAATAAAGGAGAATGGGAAAAAGACACCTGAAGCTTTCATGAAGAAGGTTGATTTACAAGAGACCTCAGGTACCAAACAGCTTTAAGTTCATGTACATAAATTGTATTCAGCCTGAAAAAATCAAAACCAAGTCAGTACGAAACTCTGATGGCAACATGGATGTTGCCCCGACAGGCTCAAAGTAGTTTGAGTTTAATAACATAGGTTACAGTAGTAAACACAGAATTTGCGTCTCTGACAGAAATCCTACCAGAAATTGGCGGGTAGATTTTGCTGAAGTGTATACTTCTGTGACTTCTACATGTACTAAAGAGACATCTTTCTACATAAAATCACATGTAACTAAACACAGCATGAGCAACCATGCAACACAGACAGCTGGGCTTGCTTGCCAGGCTGTGCAGAGCCTCTTTAACCAAATGAACCTTTGCCTATTTGATTTTCTTAGAGCAAAAAAAGTGCATCTATACCAGAAGAAAATAAATGTGAAGAAAGCAATAGATACTCTTTGAAATTCAGACAGGACCATAAAATCAAAGAATTTCCAGAAGTGTAAGGCCCATGTGAAGAGTACAGTAGGTAGTTTAGTAATCTGCAGAAATGTTTGTACAGCTGATAAGTGTGATCTACTTGGAAACATGGATCAGCTGTGTCTTATTCACTGCTTTTTTGCTATTAAATAAAGGTTTTCTAAGTAGAATTAAAAAAAAAAATCATGAATGTAGTGTCAGAATAATTAGAGCACTCAATCCTTAAATGGCCATGTTTTGTGCTGGTCCAGATAAAACAAACCAGAAAAAGGAGATCTGTATTTTGGAAATTTTCAGTTAAAAAATACACCAGAGATACATATCTACCCAAATATTGCTCGCTACGTGTAAAATTCTCAATTCACAAGTTCTCAGTCTAGTTAAAAAAACCAAACATATTATTCATACATGAATGCCAGAACTTGTCTTCAGCTAACTTTTTTACACAGTTATCAAAAAATGGCACCTCAAATGTATGAATACAAACAGAATAGAAAGTGTAAGTCCTGAAACAATATATTGTCCTGAATGCCCTTAAGTATTTGGCTACCTCTCTGAAATTCTGGTATGATATAACAAACCATTAGATCATGATACACTTGAGCTAATTTCAAAAGAAAATTCTGCTTAGGAATTCATTTTCCTTCTGAATGGGAGCAAACAAAATATATGAAGGAAAGTTTCAAGAAAAACGTCTTCAGATGGATTGAAATATCATTCTCATTTTTCCTTCTTAGAGAGAATGTGGGGCCTCTC
>VZZY01003327.1:2499-16060 GCA_013400335.1 Eurystomus gularis | reverse complement strand
CTGGGTTGGGGCAATCCCCAGTAGCCAGTACCAGCAGTGGCTGAGGGATGAACGGATTGAGGGCAGCCCTGCAGAGAAGGACTTGAGGGTGGTGGTGGATGAAAAGCTGCACATGAGCCAGCAACAGGCACTTGCAGCCCAGAAGGCCCAACCATGTCATGGGCTCCATCAAAAGCAGCGTGGCCAGCAGGTCGAGGGAGGTGATTCTGTCCCTCTACTCTGCTCCTGTGAGACCCCACCTGGAGTACTGTGTCCAGCTCCGGAGATCCCAGTTTAAAAAATACATGGACCTGTTGGAGCACATCCACAGGAGAGCCACAAAGATGATCAGAGGGCTGGAACACTTTGTCTGTGAAGCCAGGCTGAGAGCTAAGGTTGTTCAGCCTGGAGAAGGCTCTAGAGAGACCTTACTGTAGACCTGCAGTACTTAAAGGGTGCTGCAGGAAAGATAGGGACAGACTTTTTAGCAGGGCCTGTTGTGACAGGACAAGGGGTGATGGTTTTAAAGCGACCAGACAGGGAAGAAATTTTTTAAAACGAGGGTGGTGAAACACTAGAACAAGTCGCCCTGAGAAGCGGTAGATGTCCTATCCCCAGAAACATTCCAGGTCACTTTGGACAACGCTCTGAGCAACCTGCTCTAATTGAAGATGTCCCTGCTCACTGCAGTGGGGTTGGACTAGATGACCTTTAAAGGTCCCCTCCAAACCATTCTATGATTCAATAAATGACTCTCCAGTTCCTACCATTTTAACTCAAACCCCTGGAAGCTCGTAACAGCTACAGATTGCTCTGTGTAAGTAATACTTTCATTTGAGGTCCCTGGGAACTATAGCACAATTACACCTGGGGAGATACCAGGAATGCTGGAGTCCTCTGGGCAGCTTGGGTCTCGGTTACACTTCCACCCATGGACTATTCACATAACAGAGCACTATTCTGAACAGCCAAATGGAGGGAAATGAAAATGTTCCTGCACTGTGACCACTGGTTTACAGAAGCAGAGCTGAGGCCAGACAGAACTATTTTATCAGATACAATTTGGTTATATGACCAAACTGCCAAGCCCACTCTGAGAAAAGTAACACAAAGGTAGTAACAGAAGTATTTATTAAAGAAACGGAACAGAGAAAGTTCATCCACCCGAAAGAGCACAGGCACAAAAGTTTCTCACACACTGCAGAAGCAGAAAGCCACTGTAGTCTTTTATCTGGTTTTGACTTAAAGATGACTGTGCTAATCTGTACACCACAGTGTGACCTGTTTCAACTGTTGTGCAGAAAACTTGTTCACTCTAGGAAATGTGCAATTTTCTAGTTGTTTCAATATATCCCCTTAATAACAACTGAAAGAAGCTATTTCTTTAAAAGATTACAAAGCAGGGCATGCTACAGCAACAGAAAGAATGCCTCTGAATTTCAACACTGCCATACATGAATGAAACAAGAAACATCTCAGTTCATCACAGCTAAATAAAGGAGAAGAACTGAAGGAAAATTAACACTTCCACTAGGATTTAGCCATTTTAAACCAACAACTGATATTCAAAATTCAAACCCAAAAGAAACAGGAGCATGTTAGTTGTTGAATTATTGAAGTGTATTTCCAATTAATGTTTTCAAAGGTTACAAATAAAAGACCTCAACCAGAACAAAATCTAGGAAACTGTTCAGGGTGCATATTTAAATTTTTGTCTTCAATGAATGTAGTCTGAAAGTTTTTATTCCTTTGCCTCTGACATGAAAGAAGAATATGCCTGGGAATAGAGTGCAAAATTGAGGTCTTAAGATAGAAATGTAACTTTTAAAATGCTTTTTTGCATAAATTTTGCGTACTTTGGAATTAAAAAACCAGACAGTACACTCGTCATAGCTGAGAATCTGTTCATGGCAGTCCATACTATCTTAACGTAAATCATACAGAAAAATGAAGACATCTATAAGATGCATTGCATTAATACTGCAAATTCATAGAGCAAAAAGAAATTACCACGTAGGAAACCCACACAAGAAACACTTGTCTTCTGTTTGCATACACCTAATGGAATTCTACTCAGCTGAGATTCAGGATCCAATCTTTAATAACTGCTGCAATCTGCAGCACCAGTGATGGCATTATTAGTACATTAAAAAAAAAAAAAAAAAGGAATTTGCCACAGTGATTTTTTTATATTGAAAAGGAACTGCTTCCATCCATCGTTTGTACAGTCAGACAAATGGCACCAAATGTATTGTAAAGGCTAAACACAGTCAATGCTCATCTTTAAAAATGGTACAGAGAAAGGTAAATTCTATGTTAAGTCATGCAGTCTTTCCCCATTGTGGCTGCTACCAACCATGCTAAGCCTTTCGATCTTTCAGTTAATGCTGGAGTGTGTATTTCCCCTTCTGCTACTGAAGCTCCAGTTTGTTGCTGATTTCTGCTTTCAGTTACCATTCTCTGTTTTTATCAGTTCTTTGATGATGTGCAAGACCTGGTCATCTAGGAAAGAAAACAAACACAGCAAGCAGAGAAGCGTGAGCTTAAAAACTGATTCCAAAACCCCAAGAAAATCAGAAGACAAGTTTATCTCTCTCTCTAAAATCTTTATCTTTCGGGCTATACCAGACTCTAAAGCACAACAAGTAATTCCCGTTTTGTGAAGCAAAAGGCCAAACAGTATGTCCACGGTACTTCATCAGAAAGTTTAAACAATTACTCAGTGAGCTGTTTGTGTCCATTTCACCATTTCACAAAAGAGATTGAGAAAGCAATGGGTTAACTGCAGACATATTAGCATACAAGAACTCTTTCTTTCCACCCACCTGCAATATTCTTCTGAACATCCAGTGTTCAAAATTCAAGCTGTGCTCCTCTGTCCCTTACTTTGGGGGCCAACATGCTGTTCCCCACCACTAACCTGAACTGTGAGACAACTTGCACAATGCTTAGAATTGATCCACGCCCTGAGGTTCACACGCAATCTTACTCCTGTTTTGAGACACATACCTCATACTACCACTACCTTGAACGTTCTCAGGGATATCCTTAAAATAGCAGTTGTGCAGATCTTCATACACCTGGAGTGAGCCACATAATGTATGTAGGATTAGTAATGACTTTTTGGATGTGTCTCAAGAATGGAGTGATATCCAAGTCACACTAACCCTACTGGGTGAGGATTCAGCGTACTAGTGCTTCCTCAGATTTGGCACAACGTCCGTTCAACAAATAGTACTGTCAGTAATGTGACAATAAAGTTACCTTCAAGTGACATTTTAGGATTTTCAAGCTTCTTCTTTAAAACAGACTCAATGAGAACTCTCAGCTGTTTAAAAATTACTGCTATCTTCACAGGAGCCTATAAAGAAGGGAAGACAAAACAATTGCATTACTCAGACGTTTTATACCAAAATACAGATTAAAATATTATCTGACATATTAAAATATGTTTATAACAAGATTCCTGCAAACATGATGCATATATGTAATTTTAAGCATATGGATACCCATGAAATGACAGGTCTTACATTATGCCCCCTTATCTTTAAGCACGTGTTATTTCTAGCACCACAGCTTGAAGAACTGCAGCTTAGAAGGGTAATGCAGAATATTCCCACACATACCATGAACAACCAGCATACAGGGAAATTATTAATTTACTAACATTCTACTTTGATTGCTTTTTCAAAGGTATAAAAGTACAAATTAATTTCTACCTGAAATAAAAGATACATAGCTCCCCCTCAGGAGGTCTGCCTGGCGTCCCTAAGAAAACAATCACAAACCTCTCCTAAACCTCACCAGGAATTTAGATATCTAAAGCTAAAGCCTCTTCCAGGAACCTTTCATTTTATCCCTCCTTCCCTATTCCAGTTTATTTCATTTATATACTGTCCGTGGTAGACTCTGTAGCTATTATGGAAAAGGCACAAAATGCAACACATTCTGTTTAGCATCTGTGGGATAACAGCCTATCTTGTCATCTGACAGGAATGCAGCTATCTAGTGAGGTTCAGGAGAAAAGTTAAGATGCTTGTGACCATCAGATTCTTGCCCTGTCTCTGGGGGTGGAGACTCTCTGAGCTCGCCTGCTAAACAGCTGAAAGAAGGAGTCTTGTGAAGGCAAGATGGTCCTGTTTTGGCTAAACCAACAAAAGCAAGCAGCTTTGGAAGATTTTGAAGGCCACAGTGTCCAAGAGAAGACCTTTGCCTAATTAATGGCAAAATTAAAGTGTACACACCTAAGTATGGTAACGAGCCTAACAATACATGCTAAATATCTAACTGTGTTACTCAACTCTCCACCCAAATCATGCCAGACATCACCTAGAAGGCAGGGATGGACAGGAGCAGGATATAGAAAAAAAATAGAGGGGAATACCTGGGGGGGTGGAGGGAGAAGACTGAAAGTCTAGCACAAACTGTCCACAAGTTGTACTCCTCTTCCTCCACCACTGCACCTTCAATATACAGCACACATTTTCCTAGCATTACTATTATATATCAGTGCAATCACAAAGGCTTGTGCCTCCAACTGTGTCAGATGTTACCTGGGAATGACTAACTTGGGCTCTATTTTCCTTTCGCAGTTACTGCATTTATCAATGGCAATTCCGAACCTATTGTATCTGTTGCTTCAATAAATCAAACCTATTTGTTCTAACTTTTACACTGCCTCAGTGCAAGCCCTCAGCAGGGGTCTGAGACAGAATTCCTAAACCTACTTTTGGACTTCGCAAAACTGCTGAGTGCAGGCCCTTGGGGCTGTGGCAGGCAAATGTCAGACTCTTAGCCTTAACGCAACAGTAAAGTTGGTGTCGCGGACAGGATTATCATGGCTAAACTGCTGCAAAAATATAGGTGTGCACCATCTGAAGCTGGAATAGAACAGGCACAGAAATTTAGGAACAAAGTGGTAGAGCAGATAAAACAATGGCAGAAAGGAGGAAAAGACTGGACAAGATAAAGGCAAAGGAATTGTTTGCATCGTATTGGGGGCTTTCTTATCTTGTGTGCAAAAATAAATTAAGGAGTCCCCTTCTCCCAGGTGAATTGCAAATGCAGAGTATACCATTTTGAAGTCTGAAAATGAGGTATTGAATGCATCATTGGCTTTTGAAAGGGAAAATCAAGAGAAATCGGAAGGATGGGTAGATACCCTCACAACCGGAAACCAAAACCTGAATACAGAAAATAGGGAACTTAAAATGTTATTGGCCTCAGCTGAAGGGTGAGAAAGGTAATTACAGGAAAAAAATAAATCTGTTATTGAGTCAGGTACCATCCTCCATCTCAGCTAAACAAATCCACAAATCAATACATTGTGCAGATCCCCAAATGTGGGACAGAAACATCCGGGACAATGATGGCAGTGATTCTGGTGGAAGATTCTGACCTTACCTCAGAACCCGTGCCTATTTGACAAGTCAAGGGGCATGGTGATGCTTACTACACTGTGTGCTCCACTCTGTGGCCTCTGGCTGAATTAGCAAAGTTACAGGAGAAGTATTCCAGGCACTCAGAGGACTCCAAGATAGAAGTGTGGCAAGTCTCCTTTACGGGGAGGGACCAAATCTTAAGTGAGGAATAAGCAGGAGACTACTGGGGCCCTGGAGTGTTTCTAACCACGGAACCAGGCAATCATAATAGCTTATTAACTGCACAGGGTATCCACTGGGCCAGCAGTATATACCCACAGGACAGAGAAGATCCCCATGTTATTGAGACCTGGGGGTTCTCTGATCTTCCAGCATCTGTACAAAAAGCAGACTGCATAGAAGCAAACCATGAAAGGGATGGGTTAAGGAGGTCTCTTACACTAAGCCCTGCTGATCCAGCAAGATAACTCCTCTTATCCACAGCCTCCCAAACTGCCTTAAGACATATGTAGCTCATGTCCAGGGCTGCATACAGACTATATGTGCTATGAATGTGGCTGTGGCTCACATGCTGCCCCCACGGCAGTTGGCCCATGTAACCACCTGGAGTGATTTGGGCAAGAGGTAGTGGGTTATGGGCACTGGATGGGTTGGGCTGGACAGGCTACAGGGAAAATTATGGATGCCACACATCAGGTTCATCAGATTCAGGCTATTGACCCCAGGTTAGATCTTAAATCAAAATTTGACAAAGAACAAAATGACCTTTGGCGCAAAACCCTAGCAATGGAGGTGTCACAGAAGGTACTATCTGGTATATCCACTGCTGATCTCTGCACATCAGTACAATTTGTGTACTACTTGACCCAGAAAAAGCCAGACTTTACTCCAAAGTAAGGAGTTGAGTAGGAAAACCCTGTGCCCATGGCTCCAAAGAGAAACTTAATTGATTTAGTGGAATGTTTGACACAAAAAACTTGCATCCCCTGGGACCACAGTGAGCCAACCTCCTAGGTAGGTATTAGCAGCACAGTGGCTCTCCAGCAAGTATCCTGAGCCCACTATTTCTATTCCAGCAGGGACATGGAGAATTTGTGTAGATTTCTTAACAGAAAAAGGAATACAGATGTCAGTAATCAGTAGTAACCACTGAAGACCTGAATATAAAATCTGGTCTCTGTAAAATGACATTTACAGGAATTGATGGAATAAGAACAGAATGCCCCACAGCAAAAACCACTTTGTGTCTCCCCAAAGGGCAGAAACTAATCCATGCAAAGTATTGGTTGCTGCTACTAATACTGACATTTCAGGGTGCTGCTAACACCAATATAGCACGGTTTGACAAAGATGAGTCTAAAACTAACTTTATTAGAGGTGTCTATACCTTCACCCCTGTCTAGAATTACTACTGTTAGGCAGTACTCCCTGCCAGCAGCTACGCATCTGGGCATTGACAGGGTGATCACAGACTCGGAAAAAAGAGATATCATCGCATGTATCCTCCCTGTAATTCTCCTGTCTGGTTGGTGAAAAAGCCAAACAGACAGTGGCAGCTCACAATTGATTTTAGGTGATTGAATGCCAATACCACACCTTTAACTGCCACCATACCAAATATTGCAGAACAGATAAGAAAAGGATGGGGCATGATCATTCTGGGACCTTTCTGTCTCCTAGACACAGCTCAGAAGGATACAGCGCTACCTGCAGGCATTGCCCAGAAACCTACAGTACACAGGCCAGCTAGTGCTGGTTAAAATGCCTCAGACCAGGATAATGGGTACTAGAGCGATAGTACCTACCTTTTAACCTAACCTCGGCCTTTTCTCCATATTCACAGGTACTCTGAATGCCAGCAAATTGCATCCGGTATGATGGACTCCCCTATACCAGTCTGGAGTGTCCACAAGTATTGTTGATTTTTATTTGTTGAGTATTTTTGTTTGATGCTTTTGCTTCAAAACTGTTAATTGTTTGAGGCCATAACTATCATAACTTGTGTGTGTGTTAATACAATGCCTTATAAAGCACATGTTTCCGCCACAATCTGAGCACACCCATATCTTACAGGAAACGTCCCGTGATGGGACATAAAACATAACAGCTTATGCTGAATGGGTAAAGGGAACTGGCAACTTTACATGAGAAATGGCAGGGGTTTTCTGTTGTACTACATGAATGCATTATGTCACAAAAACATAAAATGTCTTGTAGATTACAGTCTTCCCTGAGCATAACACAGAGCCCACAAGAACACAGAAAATTGTGACCAAGTAGCTGGCAGCCTAGTAAAAGCTAATGTTTGCCGTTTAACAGAATTTACAGAGGATTTTGGAATGACACCTGTTTTAATTTTGTCTGCAAAAATACGCTAAGAAAATGCAGTCATTTTTCCCATTCCCAAATAAAACTTTTTCACTTGGAAAGAAAAAAAACCCAAACAAAAAGTCCAAACATTCCAAGCCCAAGCAAATAGGTATTTTCCATTTGTATTTATTTTTAAATTTTCCAGATAATTCTGTTTGGGCTATAAAGCAAAGTAAAGAATATTTTAAAGATAAAAAAATCTACTTATATGATTGTAGGAAGAGGTAATATAAAATAGCACACTAACATGCTTTTAGTACCAGCTCTATAAAACAAGGTCTAGTTTATATCCATTTCCAATACCTTTTCCAAAAGAACACTGACTTTCTTCATGGAGAGGGAACTGATTTGTTACAACCTGCATATTACAAGTCTGTTTTTCAAGTGTGATTTGCTAAGATTTCATTACATGTACACGATATTTACCATAATTTCCTTTAATTCTCTCTTTCCTCCTTCCCTTCCCTCTCCATCCCACATATAGTGTTCTGGATTACACTTTGGCAATTGTGCCCACAGAACCACAGAAAATAGTTACCATTCCAACACACCTGAAAATGAATCCAGCCATCAACCGTCAGGAGACGCTCCCGGTGCTGCACTTCTATATCCCCACCAAAAAGTAAAATGGGAAAGGGGGATATTAAAGTAGTCTCTCTCAAATACACCTTAGCGTACCTCACCTACATATAAACAAACACAAGCATTAGAAACAATAAAACACCCCAAACCACATAAAAACTGTAACATCAAATTTGATTGCTACTTTTCAAAGCAAATAGATACTTTTTTCCTTTTAAGAACCAAAGAACACAAGTCATTGTACACAGAAAGCCACTGACAATTTGTCTGCCCTAGACCACATAAAACACATCACATCTATGTAAGTGACAGGCTTATACACTACCAGGAAATCAGCTAAAGACACTCTTTTCTTGTTAAAATCCAAACAGAAAGGTAAAGATAGCCTACTGCTGTTCAGGCAAGAGACATCAAAATGAATAAACCTATTGAAGTAAAAGGCAGGAACTTTTCTGTTATACGTTGCTCTTAGCAGCAGCTGGTTTGTCAATCTACATCCACATATGCACGTCTGCATGTAAATGTGGGCACGTGTAGACATACACGAAGCAAACTACGAGGCTCAGCATATGCTACTTCTGGTTTTGGAGCCTCTCATAGATAAAAGTCAGAATGGGATGGGAAGAAGTGGTAGTGGAAGGAAAGGAGACAAAAAAGAGCACATCTTCACACAGAAGTTCAGGCTTTGTTTGTTTCACTGTTCATGGAATAACTGACCTACTTTAGCTGCTGTCTTGCCCTTACACTACAGGGTTCCTGGGGGCAGGAAATATTTTCAGCTCTCCAAAAAACACTATCACTTCATATGCATTAAGAAGTTGAATTTAATTTCCTTCTCCTTTACAATAAAGCTGGCATTAAGCAACCGCTGTCAAGGTTTTGTTGTACCAGAAGCGCAACTAAATAGAAACACCTGAATTTAGCAAACAGCTGACAGAATTTTCAGTTTGGAGGGGGAATAAAGTGATAGGGTTAGAAAAAAAAAAGGCAATTCACTTAGGAAGTTCATCAGTCAGTTACAGAATTGACTATTTCATTTTAAGTTATTACTGGGGATATGTGAGGCCTGTACCAAGTTTCAAAACCTTACAGTCTTCTTAGAACAGTAAAAAAGAAAAAGCACACTTTGAAGTGTTACTTCCTACATTATTACTGCTTAAGATGATCACAGTAAAATCAACAGCATTGTATTAAAAAAGTCAATTATACTATTAAATGACACGCAGAAAAGTACTTCATTTATAGCTACCAGTTTCACCAAGAACAGATTTGTTCATCATGTTCAGCCTTATCTTTTTCTTCAGCACCCAGCCGATTCATTTTTATGGGCTTGATGATTGTTAGATAGTAAAGACTCAAGATCAACAAGACGTTCAGATATATTTTACATTGGTGTATATGGTTTAGTATCATAGGCGTAACTCCACCTTTACCCAAACTATCAGCTACATTTACTATTTTCACTTACCTTCTCCTGGTAAAGCAGCCATCCGTATGTCTGTAAGTCTCGATTTACAGAGGAGGGATGCACTTGTGCTTTACCCTGAGCGGTTTCTACCATGCAAGCCAGCTTTTCTGTAACATCCACAGACTTTGTATATATTATTTTTCCGACATTGTCATACAGCCCTGCAG
The DNA here is from genome assembly GCA_013400335.1 of Eurystomus gularis. Classification (NCBI taxonomy): domain Eukaryota; kingdom Metazoa; phylum Chordata; class Aves; order Coraciiformes; family Coraciidae; genus Eurystomus; species Eurystomus gularis. The sequence goes on along the minus strand of VZZY01003327.1, from coordinate 6,113 downwards.
TCAACACAGCTTTAAGAAGAGCTATTTCATGGAGAGAAAGGGATTGTGTGGCTCCATTTCCATCCCATCCACGCTGTGTTGTAGGTGCTGTGAAACCTGCTGCTCTGACCACCCTTATAAGTTCTTGCTTCACATCCTGAAATTAGTAAGGTATTAGTAAAACTCTGAATTAAAAAAGGTACATACTCCACTCCATCAGCAAGCAATGACACTCCATCCCAAATATTCATGCTCCCAGTAGAAAACCTCTTACTAGAAAACACTTGTATTTTCTGCAACCACTTTGGAATATTGGGTGTTTCTACGAGAAAAGCTTTATCTGGAACACAGAATTATTTATATGGTACTATATATACTGCAAATACTGAATTCTCTCACTTGTAGTTAAAATTAAAAGATGGACTGCATTGAAGATTCATGTCTGCTTAGGAAAGCTCAGTCACCCAAACTTAAATAAGAAACACTGAATAAAACATGCTCTTATAAAAACTAAACGACTATTTACATCTGTTTGTGGCTCATCTTTTAAACTAACTGTTTATAGACCTGTTTTTATGATATCAAAATAACAAAATCTAAGTATTTTCATTTATAGGTTTTGATTCTCTGGTGAAATTAAGGACTAGCTTCTCCAATGGCAGTGACTGCAAAGATGTACACCTACGAAGTGTGCAAATCAAAACTCAAACACAGATGCAGCTACCGATTCAGGGTGTGCATTTCATTAGCGTCTAGCATTCCACTTGTTTTTGTCTTGTTTAAATAGTAATTGTGATATACCACATCTTTAAAAGGCCATGACATTTGCAGAGGGAAATTTCAACAAATAACTTTTGAGTGCAGAGCATAATTATTTGTTTTACCTCCAGAGTTAACAGCGAAGTCCTGTTAAGGAAATTTCTTCTGCAATAAGTCATTTCAGCACGATATCCCCCTTCTTGTCGAGCCCTTTTCCACCTAAAGAAAAAATCCCATTATATTACAGCAAAAAAAAAATCTAATAAAGGTATAGCATAAAGTTAAAAGGCAATACAGTGTGTTGGTCAGCATTCTCCACTCAAAATTAAAAATAAGTTGTATTAATGAAGACGAATGCCACCGGTCTAAGAGTGCACCAGAGAACACGCCTGTAACAGAAATTTAACAGTTTTTTGAGACTTAGTGATAATATCCTAAAAAGGAAAAAATATGTATGCCATTTTATAATTTATACATCTGTACTTTCAAATACAAAACATTCAGGTAAGCATACCACAAACAGCAAACAAAATACTTTAAACAGTAGTATAAACAGACAGTAAACCTCTGCATGTGTGCAAGATAGCTAAAAGGAGTTAAAGGACAAGGTACTAAGCAAGCTATTATTTTGTGTTACAGCACTTGGCAGTCTATTGTCATTCTGAAGAGAAAAGCTTCAGGTGCAAGCAGTTAAAGAGAAGATACTTCTTAAGTAATGTAGTTCTGTAAAGAATCCTTAAGTGTTATCTGCATCTAGCTATAAGCACAGGAGAATTATCATTTACCCCAGATAAGCATTGTAGATTGTTATATGGTCTGAAACTGCCATTGCTAGAGATGATTTTGCGAGATCTGCTTCATCTTTTCGACCAATTGGTGTAGTAAATGGGGATTTTTCTGTCATAACAGCAGCCAGAGTTGCCTGCAATTAGTAAAGCACACATCACTTAAGAGTATTTTATTAAAAGCTAACAGGTTTATCATACAAATACCTTTAAATTATCTTTCACAGTAGTATCTAATGATATATTATTTTCTACTAAGTCTCAAGGAAAACTCCAAGAATTTCCTACATAGAAATAAGAACCTACTTATATTAAATACACTGCTTTCATTGTTCCTTATATACATTGATAGAATATTTTTTAGTCTCAAAACTCACATGAAATGGTTTGTCAAATCACAGAGCACTGCCCAATACAATACAGTGAAGGACAGATTAAACAGCTGCTTTAGATTATACCACGTTAACAGGAGATACTGAGAGAACAAAGAATTTAAACCTTCTGTTTTTAACAACTAACATACCTGCGCTTTCTCCTAATTTGAAGTAAATTAAATGGATTAAGTGAAAGTGGCAACTATGCCAGTCTTCATATAATAAGTTACCACATCAATTAACTTGCAATAACTTTAGATCATCATGTTACTGGCCCACAACTGTGGGGTAATCCAGACTGGTCTAATCCACATGTAAAAGGGCTGCTCCTGTAAGTGTCATACTCCTCGAGTTTAGAATCACAGAATCATTTAGGTTGGAAAAGACCTTTAAGATCACTGAGCCTGACTGGACAGAACACAGATTCTTCCCATACATGATGTCCAGGTGTCCTCACCTTAAATTAAATACTTTAACTTCTTGAATCATCCTTTCAAAATACCATACTGCAAGAAGTCAAATTAATTGTGAAGAGTTAACCATTGCTATACTTAAAAAACCGAAACAAACAACCCCCAAATTTTCTTAAACTCACCACAGGATCCAAGCAGCCAAATATAGCACCGAATATAAGCATTTTGCCAATCTTTACATTGACTGGAAGGGCTGCAAGGTGCTGGCCCAATGGAGTCAGCTTGGGCTCATTTAACAGACAAGCACCAATCTTCCTCAAGAGGTTCATTGCATTACCAATTACTTGCTGCTGTGGTGGGTCTAACGCTCTGGAAAGGAAATCTTCAGGAGAGCCAAGATTGCATTTCTGTGGAGTAAATGAGCATATATTTCAACATAAAAAGATATTATAACAAACTTTTGTAGTAGCTACAGAGGAAACTGGAAAGCTGTTTTCTTGCAATCAAAAACCCATATTCCCTCCCCTTTAAGACAGCCTCTTGGTTCCCAAAATGCAGATGCATCCTGCATTAGGTTAACAAAACTTCATTGTTTGGAAGGACTTCTATGGCACAACTATTGATCAGAGAAGCATGTTACCAGATCAGAGACGGTCACAGATGGGCAGGAGGCTCTCAGACTTGATGAGATGCAGTTCAACCTGGCACTGAATTGCCAAGTTGCTCCTTTTCACATCCTACTCACTCAGGATGGGGAGAGCAAGAATGGAATTGCTTCCTTAAGCAGACACCAGTTTGAAGGTTGTTTAACTATGTTTGAATTGTCACTCTGAGGGAAACTGGAATAGCATAGTATGCTATTCTCACTCAGCAGAATGCTCTGGATTTTTCAGCACACTAGTACTAGGTTTCCCCCTGCCCTGGTCTGCCCTGGTGGGAGAAGCCCCACTAACTACACTGGATTAGGGCCATCCTAGCAAACATTTCAGCTAGTAAGGTCAGTAATTCCAAGACTAAAATCATACCATAATATGAAGGCATAATTCCTCCAAAGGCACACGCAGTATTTCTGGAACAGAATATTCCATGAAACTTTCAAACCTGCAACGTCACAGAAACATAGAATCACAGACACTCAATTTAATCTTTGAATTCAACTTATAAACTCAGGTTTCACATGCTCATTCTTCGCAGATGTCAAGGGGCAAGGAGGGGGAGTGGCACATGTTTTAATGCACAGGCAAACCATTCATCCTTTAAATTAAGGCATGTGTGGTAGCTTGGAAAGCTAAAGTTTTACTGAA
>VZZY01003325.1:14728-73335 GCA_013400335.1 Eurystomus gularis | reverse complement strand
TTTTACTGATTTATTTAATGTTTGCATTCCAAAGAAAAAACTGTGCTACTTTTGCATTTCAAGAGCTGAGAACTCTCTTCAATAAATTACCACAGTTTTTATCTGTGAAAGATTCTAACTATGTACTTTAGACGTATACAGAAATCATAACTACACCAATTTAATTGCAAACTGATTTCCCTAGGCTCTTAGCTGTCTTACTTCAATATTGAAGCAAATGTGGCCAAAAAAGGAAAAGAAGTGCTTACCGCTTCTACTTTACTGGAAACATATAATTTCATTTACTTGAATGTTAAAGCCTAAATCTTAAACAAACATATGGCTTATACACGAATAACAACCTTAAGTAAGACTGCTCTTCAATCTTATGTAAGAGCAACTTAGTATAGCAAGACAGTTTCACACTAAACTTCTACCCATGATCTCCACAGTTCAGAATATTTATATATGCATGACATTTATGTACTGGTATTTCTTCCCAGTGGAAGTCTTGATATAATGTATGTGTTTGGCAATACCCTGAACTCAAAGAAAAAAATATGAAAGAATTTATTCCCTTGGTCTTAATTTTTCCTGACAACTGGTACTTCACATAACATTTGTTCTAGAGATTTATACAGTACATGCTGTTCCTCAAAGGATTTGTGCACACCTATGCATAGCTGTATTTGTAATACAAATGATAGGCTATTCTTAATCAATATGCATAGTACACTGTAGACTGATTCCAATGAAACAAGGCTTGGACTGAGGAATCCAAATACCCTATTTATTTACAAAGTTCAGACTACAAAAATCAAAGCAACAAGTAGCACAGAAAAGGTAAGAAGAGAGAAGCAATGTCAAGTGAGCCAAGTGGGTCTACATGAAAGTATTTCTCTTGAGCAAGGGATAACCAGGTCCTGTGTGGCTAGGCCTGCTGCACAGAAGAAAGTGAGGCATCACTGTCATCACGACTATTAACATGCAAAACAATGCTTGTGTGACAATATGGTTTCCATAAGTATCATAGGGGAGGAGCCAAACAACTTGTATAATTCTCTCTCTGTCAGAGTCACATGTTGTAAAACTTTAAGATAGCACTTCTAGATAGTAAGACTTTGCCAGATCTCAAGAAAAAAGTTGTTTTATTCACTGTACCTCTCTACTTAACTGTTTCTTTTTTAGTGTTCTTCTGTTATTATGTCACACAGTATTATACCTGAGTATTTTTGAAATCATGCTTATTTCTGTAAAGAAAATTCTAACTAGAATCCGTAAGATTCAGAAGAGCCTTGGGAATTTTGCTATTACATCCCAATGTGGGATAACAAAGTTCTTAGAATAAAAAACATAAGAAAAGAACCCCTATAAATGCACATCTGTCATGATTTAGCTAATTTATAGTGAAAAGTTTGTTGCTTTGTTAATCAAAAGCTATTTAATCATTTTGGTATTGTATTATTCAGATTTGTTATGAGTATTTCAATTTGTTTTATGCTTTCAATTAACCATTTAAATTAATTGTAATGAGTTATAAAATTGGTAAGATAATACACATTGTCAAAACGTTCGAAAGATGCATGAATTAAAGTAAAAATCAATATTCCATTAATATAAGCAAGCTTAAATACAGTCCTCCACTGAAAAATAAATTTATTAACTTTACTCATGCTCAAGTCATTAACATTCTTCAGAGGAAATAATTACAAGTAATTTTGAAGTCAAGAAATATTTTCACAATTACTAGCAGCTCATTTTGGACAAAATCAGTATGACTGACTTTTGATCTGACTTAAAGGCAGTGCTCCAAATATGAAGAAGTATAATACAAATGTATCAAAACTGAAAAATACTGATTTGGGGCAGCCGCATTTAATTGCACTGGAAAGAAGTTCAGAACTGAGAGAGGGATGACTGTTATCATGAAAATCATTATTGTTATCACCATTGAAATATTTGATTTACAGAGGGTACTACTTAAAATCTAACCATATGCCAAAAGCTCTGCTTGTTCCTTGTTTTCCATTCTTTATCTTGCTTGTACCCTAAATAAATAGCAATCTACCCACTGATTCTTGGGACATTCCTTGAAATACCTGAATTAATATGATGTGATGTTCAAAATCTGTTGTGTTAAAGGGAAACAGAGGAAGATTGTAAAATACCACCAAAGCAAATGTAATCTTAACATATGGAACCAAAAGTAAATTTCAGCTTAGTCATCTTTTCCTGTATGTATCAAGTATCTCGTTATTTCACCTCTTACCTTCAATGAATATTTCAGCTGATGTACTATCTGAACCAACAGAATTTGAAGCCAGACAAGTATAGCGTCCAGTATCGTCTTCAAAGGCTTCTGCTATAATTAGTGAATGAAGCCCTCCACTTCCAGAACGGATTTGAATGTCAGGAGTATTCTGGAGCTCTTTTCCTTCACAGAACCATCTGCAGCCCACACACATTTAGAAAGACAAAGAAAAGAAGAACATAAAAGATTGGTTGGGGCTCATAGCACACAAGAAGACATTACATGCTGCTGCAAAAATCTAAATTGCTACTGAAATCAGCACATGGTGCTTTGAAGTGTTTAATGGTATTCACAAAGAAACAATTTGCTGGAATAAACTTTGTGGAAAAGGTAGTGAGACATTTCTGAATGCGAAGAAAATTGTACACACCTAAAATTTGAAGGTATTCCCTGTCCTGTTTTGGTAGAATTGATGCCTTCTGTGTATCTTGTGTACTGGCTTGCTTTGACCACAGTCTAATCCATCCCTATTTACTTTGCTACTCCCTCCTTCCCAATACTCACCAAGTCTCCACACAGGATGTTTGATTTTCGTCTATCATGCCCAGTCAACCTAATATAATCCCACAATACAGGTTCCATATTGCTAACCTTTAAATAGGTTTACTCCTGCTTCAGATCAGGAACAGAAACTGATTTTCTAGCCCTGGATTTTTATGTATGTCTATAATACAGGTTCCACTACCAAAGAAATACAACCCAACAAATGAGCTGGGTTTAGGTACAGGCAAAACAGACACTTACCTGGGATGACTTATTACTAGGTAAATGCACAGACTATTTTGTTATTTTTGCTTACATCGGGACAATCAAGCATTTTGCAGTGCAGGCTGCCTGAAGAGATAGTCCGTGTTCTCAGTCTGCATTGCTTCCATGAAAGCACCAGCTCCCACCTTTTTTCTGTTTGATTCCCTTATATCAGCTAGTCCTGCTCTCATGTGCTACTCCCTGATTTATCCAGACCTCTAGAAGCCCACCAGGTATGAGAAGTGAAAATTCCTTTTTTACAGGGCCTGCTATGCATTTTTGTGAGCGATGGTAGATTAGTGAGACACTAAAGGAAAATCATTAGGGCCTTTCATACTCAAATTTTCACTATGTCCTGAAAACAAATTTTGCCAAGTCTTCCTGAGCTGCAGGCCCACAAACTCACTCTGATCTTTATCATTCTTCCTTCCCTTCCTCTTACCCTGTAATCCTAATCTGAGTTTTTCTATGTTCCTTCTCTGCTTTCCTTTCTCTCTTCTTCCTCTACCACTCCAAAATTCAAATCTTGCTGTAACAAGGATAAAGACAAAATGAGTAATTCTTGACAGCAAGCTTGTAAAGTGATTTTTCATTCTCTTTTCTCCGCCCACTTTTAGTTTCCTACTGTAGTAAGCATTTAAAAAAAAAAACCAAACCAAATAAATATAACCACACACATTTATGAAGAATCAATTCAAATTAAAAGATACTGGTATTTTGAAAAATAACTTTTAAAGACCTAAAATCTGCAACTGAAAAAAAATGAATTCTTTGTCTTTAGTTTGGCACCCTCAGCATACAAAGGACATGGACTTGTTGGAGCAAGTGCAGAGGAGGGGCCATGAAGACAATCAGGGCTGGAACTTCTCCCTGTAAAGACAGGCTCAAAGAGTTGGGGCTGTTCAGCCTGGAGAAATGAAGGCTCTGGGGAGACCTTATAGTGGCCTTCCAGTATCTAAAGGGGGCCTACAGGAAAGCTTGGGAGGGACTTTTTACAAGGGCATGTAGTGATAGGACAAGGGGTAATGGCTTTAAACTGAAAAAGAGTGAATTTAGATTAGATATTAGGAAGAAATTCTTTATTGTGAGGACTGTGAGACACTGGAACAGGTTGTCCACGGAAGTTGTGAGGGTGTTCAAGGCCAGGCTGGATGGGGCTTTGAGCAACCTGGTTTAGTGGAAGGTCTCTGCCCATGGCAGGGGTATTAGAACTAGATAACCTTTAAGGCCCCTTTTAACCCAAACCATTCTATGATTCATAGTTTATGAGATAATTTTTACAGTTACATTCCAGCAATACTTCAGAATTAAACTTATTTTCCCCTCCCAATCAGATGACTTCCCCCTGAAAAGGCAAAGTAACACCAAGGAGCTACAGATACCCCCCCATGTAGGAAAAGCATGCAACAGTACAGGATGACAGACACCACACGATAACAATCAGTGATGAGTCTTTAGAAACTAACTGCTTCACTTTTACTGCTCTTTTTTCTTGTTAGTAAACTAAATGTAATTAGCAGAAACAAAAAATATGTTATAAAACTTTCTTCTGAAAATACTGGATTGTAAACCTCGAGATTTCATGCTTATTTCAGAATGCAGAGTTAAGAAACAGATGCAGATTTACACACAAGACAATAACACCCAGAACTGTGGGCACACCCTCTGTGTTTATGAACAATAGATCTTTTATTTCTGAAGGCAAAAAATGTTGATAGTAGCATTAAATCCATATGTAATTGTCTTCTATAATTAAGAGACTAACAAATTCATTTTCTGTCTTCTGTTGCGCCCAGACAGTGCACGCAGAAAGTATCATTTTTGGAAGGAACTAACAAACTTCCATTTGTTTACTCAGTAGACCCCTTTGGCCTACTTTTACAACTACTGGGCTTGGAGACAAATCTACTCTGTCAGCTCGACTGCCAAAATTAACATTTCTCTTCCCCCTCTTCCCCTCCTTTCCTCTCTTGTCACAAGTCCTCCCTTCTCCTGGTGTGAGGACTTGTGCTACTATTTCTGCTTATTAGACCTTCAGAGTCCTAACCTCTGCACAGCCTTTCCTAAGTTATATTTTAAATGATATGCACAAGAGAGAGGTTAATTCAATTTCTAGACAATCACAGACAAGAGCCTGTAACATGAGGCTGTACTTAATCATTAGTTCTATTTTTCTTTCCTTTCTAGAAATATCCCACAAAGGAAAACCTCTTGTCTAAGCCTAATTATTTTCTCAGATAGCTCCTGGTTTAGTTTCATGCAAATTGTATGGCTTTCTACCGTCTCCCAAATTCCACGCTCAGAAAAAGTTTAAGAAATTGTGATAAGCATATGGACCTAAAATATCCATTTAGATTTTTCTGTCAGGAAATGTTTAATAAGCAAACTGTTTTCTTAGGAGGACAAGTTCTACACTGTCCCCTGATTCATGCACAGGCACACTCAGCCTCCTCCAATAGAGCTATTCCTCAACATTTGTTGGGACTGAGACTCATTGCATCATATCAGTGACATACCACTGAAAACGAGTCCTGACCTGCTACATTAGACACTATCTGCCGCTGAGAAAAACACGTAATCAAGCAATTCAATACAAAATTACCTCAGCCGTCATTAAGGTGATGTTTGATGAGTAGGAAGCAGGCTTGGTGTGGGACTGCACTGTTTATTGTGGAAAGAACTATTCACCTTCACAATGGGCAAGAGCAAAGTTATTTGAAATGAAAAACACCGGAATAGACTTAGTTATATTCTCTTTCCTTTTCTAATTGTATTTTTCTTCTTTTCTATCCACATGTTGATAAAAGGAGAGGATTAATTAACGTGAATTTCGTTTGGAGATTACATCAAAATTAAGCAAATGAGAAAATTCTCTGCTGAAATACTTATCCTGCAATAACTTGCGAGCTGCCAGTTCAGTTCAAGAGAGTTTGTGAATATAAAAAAGGGCCAGTTAATAAAAATAAACTACTTTTTGCCCAAACACAGACTGATTTTTAATTTTCCATCTTTTATATAGTACAGGCTATTATAGAGGATAAAACTGCTATCTACAGGCCCCATCAGCCTTTCTGTCATTACACTTGGAATAGTCATGGTATAAGGACCTTCTGCTCCTAAGGACTGAAAAAGATTGAAAGACAAATCTTTGAAGCATTCTCTCTTTCTGCAAAGAGATCACAAAAAAGCAGCAAATCACTGTCAACGGGAGACTGAGGCAAAGAAACCAGGAGGACTCATGGCTGGACACAGCAAAACTGCCACAAAGCAAGTTTTACAAGAAAATTCCAGCTTTACGCTAACTAGGGCAGCATTAACTCATGTTCAGTCTGTTTCAGTCTACTGACCCTCTTGGGGATAAGAGGATTATTATCTAGCTGTGAGAAGGTAATAATGCTTCTGGAGAGCCAAAATACCCCAAACCAAACCAAAACCAAAAGACACTGAAAGTAACACAAAGGAACAAATGCACTGCAGATGCTTTGCAAAAAAAGAGAGTCCCCTGTAGAAAGAACATTGATTTTAAAAGTTTCTATTTGACAGGTTCTGGATACCAAGTACTAAAACTATCTACTCATTTCCCTATCCCTTTAAGTTCTCAGTACTGTATAAAGTGTGCAGGTAGAAACAAAACAGGCAGAGACCAACAAAAGGTTTTGCATATGTGTATACACATCAGTCCACAGAATAAGAAGCCAGGCTTGCATCCTAGGTGCATTCCTGCAGGTCATACCAGCATTCATGCAAATTTGTAGAGAGTTTTTCCCTTGAAAAAGAACAGAAACTGCCGTAAGGTGTCAGATAAACGATGGCAAAAAAGACAGATAAAAGGAATATCTCTTTTATGTAACAGGAATTCATTTTATTCATCATTAAGTATCTTGCTAAATTTCAAATTACATTGAATTTCTCTGTTCTTTCCTACTTTCTTCTTCATCCTCTTTCCACCATCCCTCTTCCTGCCTGCATTTCCACTGTACCACTCTCGGCCTTGCCTTTTCTGCAACTATGCTTCATTTTCACCTACATCGTATCTACCGTATGTTAAAGTGATAGCAATTAAGTATTTAATGCAGACACTGAAACACAATCACTAGACTGGAAAGCCAATACTCCAAGGAAGCAAACCAGAAGTATTTTGGTAGCAGGGGAACAATGATTGAGATACCTGCTTTTCACGCTTCAAAGCCTACTTTGCTTTTCCACCAGCTATGTTATTGCAAGATGGCAAAACTTGAAGAGCAAACAGACCGGGACAGTCAGATGCCAGGTGAGCAGCAGCTCATGCACACTGACATCGAGTAGCAAGTCACACAACAGGTCTGTCTTTTTCACTCTTCTTCATGCCCTCTCAACCCCCCGCGCATGGAAATATGTAGGAGCACGTGTGTCTGGGATTTTAATGACTGTGAACAAAATATAAACAGAGTTGAACAGCACACTGACTGAGTAAGCACCCGGGCCTTAAGAAAAACAGTTCAAGGTTCTCTCTAATGGATAATCCTGCTGGAACTTGTGTTTTTTGAGAGTCACTGAGGAATAGAGAGGTTTTCCTTTCTGCACACTCTTAAAAGTTAATTTAAAATGGCAGCTGAAGTGAAACTTTAAGATACAGCCTTAGGGAAGAATTATAATAGGGAACTCTGACCACTACAAAAAAGTGTAGAGAGATAAGTTGCAAATTAAAAAGTAATTTTACCCTTAGTGGTGTTAAGTACGTCCAGCAAGAAAAGTTAAAATGAAATACTCTGATGTTCCTGCACTGGCAGAGTCAGCGTTTTCCTCACAATACTGTGTGTAACTTCCATCTTGTTTTTTCTCCATTCGAGTTAAGAAGTCCAACACTTTCATACTGGAAAACATTACTACTTAAAGACTTTAACTTGATTTCAAAAAGCAATTAACTTCTCCATATAAGATTTAGAGTACACTGCAATAATCAGACTTTTCAGATGCTTATGTTCTTTGCACAGTGCTCAATTTTCAGTACAACTCACAATGCAATATTTTTATGCCTTATACACAATATGATTATTTGCATAAGCAATTCATAGAAGAGTTACCTATAACAACATACATACTTTAATTATTTATCTTTTGTAATCTAAAAAAAGAAAATAAAGATCTGAATGTAGACGCTGGTGTTTTCCCTGAACCTCCAGTTAAGCAATTAAAAAATGGCTCTATATGATGAAAACCACAGAAGCCAATTTATAACAAAAAGTGTGTTACATTAAAAGCAGTATATAATACTTATTCAGAATTTCACTGATTCTGCAGGTGTTGGCCAGTGTTCTAGAAGCTCACACAATGAGGACTTCACATCCAGCTAAGTAAATTGCACAATTAGGTATTTGGAGACCAAAACTTCCTTTTTAAACCGTAAAAAAAGAGGCAAAAGAATACCAGAATGGTTGGATTTTCAAGACATTTTCAGCCCAGCATTTCCTACAAGTTCAATCTGTTGCCTCTGAAGTCAAGCTTTGCATACGCTGTGCAAGGAGGAGCGGGCACAGAAGGTAACACGTGTGACCAGCTGAGCCATGGGCTACAAAGCTTCCAAGAGCAGCGAGCAATGGCCTCTGTTGCTGTTTGCAGGCTGCAGTGACTCCAAAGATGATTTTTTTTTTTTTTTTGGCTTGCTCCTGTCATTAGGAAATTTCCTTCCCTACATTCTTGTGCAGGTTTTCCGAGTCTCTTTCTGTTCACCTTACCTGTGGCACAAGGATTCTGCTCTGCTTCAGCATTTTGTGTGGGGAAATAAATGGAAAGTTAGCTTGGGCTTTGACAGCTCCAGACAAGATATTCAGAGTTACAGCAGAGATCCTGCCTGTAGCTCGTACCCGCCTCTCCAAGTACGGCAATGTGCCACAGCCTTACATAGCTGTGTACAGGTAATTACAAAATAATAACAGTATTGCCAGACTTGATTAAAAACTAATTCTTCTGTCTTAAAATCACAGGATTAGCTTAAAAGTTCTTAAATTTTTTTAAGGATTCTATCTTGTCTCTGTCTTTGCAATTGTTGGCTTCACTTTATAGCTTTTAAGTACAGAAGCTTTTAATTACCTGAATGATAGAGGTATTTGTGCAAGGAAATACAAAATTGATGTTAGAAACTATGTAAATTGAACACAACACTGAGCAAAGGAGATAATTATATTTGCCTAACTTCCCATATAGCAAATCTTTTAGAGAACGCTTTTCTTACTTTTTAGATTAAGAGAATTTTAAATCATTTGCTTGACAGTTGCCTTTGCTCATTTTGCATTTCTCTGGCAGTAGTATAATGCATGCCACTGATTTCAACTCTGTTATTGCTAGATTATTCTTAGGCAGAATAAGATTTTTTTCAAAAAAATGTATTTTTCAGAAGTACTGAACTTACTGAAAATTACTCCTACTATAAATTTATGACTGAAGCAACTACCTCCAGTTTCCTAAGGTCGTTCTGCTTTACCTCAGCTTTTTGTTACAAGCTTTTTTAATGGAGCACTGTAGTTAAAACAATTGCGCGCATTACCATATGGGCTAGATGAGTAAGGATATTTGCAATAGTGACTACATCTCTTGGTAAATCTCCATTGAATTAAAGTTTCAGGATAAATATGTGCTGAATTACAAATCTTTAATTTTTCCTTTTTAAAAAGGAAATGCTTACAAATTTTTAAAGGAATGCTTACAGCTCTGTTTAGAATTTTTTTTGAGAGAGAGTCTTAAAGATGTGGCCTTGGTGTGGAAGCAGTATAAACAGTAATTTAAAGACAGAAATTGATTTGTTTTATTTTTATCATAATTTGACTATGTTCTATGGAAAATTATAGAGAAGAATGAGTTAATAAAGAAAAAACAATCTGATTCAGTAAAATGTCATTGTTATAAAGTACACATCTCTCTTTTAATCCTGCATTTGTATAAAAATCTAGAAGATATATGTGATATGATGCAGGAATGAAATATCTGGATTTAAAGAACAAATCTGGATTACGTTCCATGCCTATAATGAAGAAGTTTAATGCTATTTTTTTCTTTATAGTAACCAGAGATAGCATGTCATAGAGAAGAGAGATACGTGCTCTATGACTTATTTGAATATGTACTCCGGAGCTATTTATTTGTAATTAATAAACATCTCTGTCATAACAGGCTGTGCAGGAGGTTAAGGAGATGTTCATTGCTGGCTGCTCACTTCTTGCAGAAGTAACTTTTAAAAAAACTGGATATGTCCACTATTTATGTTAGAAGTCTGTGATTATAAGAAAAATATCTGAATATTTAATAGAAGAACAGTGAAAAGCATCTAGCAACTTTCTTGCTGAACTGGCTTCAAAGCCTCATAGGTACATTTATGACACATGGTAAAAAACCAAACAAACAGGGAAGTGTCTCCTCTTGTTGACAGTACTGTGGTGTTGGGGCAAATGATATTTCATAAATGCATGCACCAGTTTCCAAATGAGATACCGCATATCAGGTAATCCTGTTTCATCAGGCAGAACAAAGGCACCCATGCAGCTGTAATGCATTCAGTAAGAACAGCAAGGAGATCGTATTTCTTTAACCGGCCAAAAAAACAGTCAATATTAAAAGAAAAATCTGTATGTTTTCTTCTCTAACCAGAATGAATAAATAGCTTATGCCTATAAAGTAATTTCTTCTAAAAAAATACTGGTTATGCTACAGTCAATCTTCATATATGAAATAACAGACTGCTAAACTGTATGCTGAAAAACTTACTTGCCACTTCTGAAGTCCAAAGTTTAAATCCTACCTCATATCTGTTGTGATTTATCTTTCCCCTTTGCTTCAAAAGATTTATCTTTTTTCCTTATCTTTGCCCATCACCAAAACACAAAGTACCTTGCTACTCTAGATCTTAACTGCATGCTTTCTGAAGACAAAAACATTGACCAGGTGTAGGTGTAACCCGTAGATTTCACGAACAGTTTCAGAAACCTTACACAGAACTTTCTTTTCCAAATTTGGGTACAAGCCCGTGCTAGAAATCTTTCACTTTCAGAAGCAGCAATTTAACTGACAAATAGATGTGGATAGATAATTCATTTCATTCTAGATTTGGATAATCATCAGATCAAGAAAGAGAAAAAAATACTGTGCAATTTAAGGGCCAATTATGTAGTGCAAACTGAAAACCACCCTTTACAACAAGCATGTTGATTATTTGCCACACATACAGCTAGTTCTTTAAAAATAACAATGCCTTCTCATTTCATTAACTTCTATAACTAGTTAATTCGGGCATATATAAATGCACAAATTATGTGTCCATGTTCATATATGTAAACAAACAGCATAAAAAACCCCAAGAATAATTTATGTGCAATTTAAGATACTAAGGTTTCCATTGTTTTATCTGTAAGACATTTTCAAGGGCTGTGGACTCCTTAGGTAACTGCAGGTTAATTTAATGAGATTCTTTATATCAATCATTTTCTTCAGAAAATTCAGAAATCTTATTGCAAAATAAGTAATTAACTATATCTAATGTAACAATTTCCCTACATCATCTCTTCTTCAACAGTTTCTTCAGACTTTACTGTTTTCTGGAGCATTATTTTGTACCTGACATCTTCAAGTCTATAGGAGGGTATTTTACATAATCTTCTATTTGACTAAGCTTGAGTTCCTGGGACATATATGGGTACTACCACCACTTACAACTCAGCCATACATCTGAGATATATCTCCTTAAAGGGGCTTTTGAGATGAAGAGCAGTCTGTGCAAAGATGGCTAGAGCTTCTTTTCATGTACCTAAGAAATAATTCTGCAGCCTCACAGGTTAGCCAGACTGAAGAAGGATAAATCAGAATAATCAAAGGGAAAACTACTACTCTCCTCAAATGTCAGAGTAGGCACCATCTGACACAGCTGAAGAGTCAAAAGAACTCTTTGCTCCACTGCAATTACAGTTCAGTTTTTCAGTAATGAAAGCAATCACTCAACAACTTGGATGGCTGTGCTTGACAGTATGTCATTTTTTCAAGCTCTCATTACATGTTGAGATTGAAATAAATTTCCTTCAGAACGAAGCCAATACTGCCTCTCAACAAAATACCTTCAACTTCAGGCAGCTAAACGGTTAAAGGTCAAGACTGAAAAAATCCCTTCCCTTCACTTAGAATTATTTTCCTCAGATATGAGACCCTAAACTGGAATTACAAAAGCGTGCAAATATCAGGGAAAAAAGGAGAGATTTGACTGGAAATAGCAGCAAGCTGCAATAACTCAAACGTTATTTCTATGTATATATATTTATATACACTACATATATGTTTTCTTTACATCCTTAAATACAAGATATAGCAAAATAATTGAATAGTTGCAAATTCCCAAATGTTCTTAGCCCCCTAATTATACTACTTAGGTTTCAAAAATGGTTGTTTGTTTCACTAATACAGTAGTAAAACTATCTGTAATCTCTTGAGGTTTCAGACTTAAAAAAAACAGAAAAAAAAAACCAAACAAAAACCCCACAACTCAAAACTTACGAATACTTATGGATCATAGTCAGGTCTGCAATTTGCAAAATTATTTAAAATGCATTAAAAAGGAAAATCTTTTGGCCTTCTGACGTATCCACAAATGCAATTCTCCTTAATGGGTTAGTAAAAACAAAACAAAAGCCAAGAAGCAGGACAGAGGATACAGAAAAAGAATGTTCATTCAGTAGTTCTGTGGCACATTTTCCTGTATTTCAGAAGACTTTATGCTAAAATCAATAGGTGCTATGAGTAGTGAGAGGAAGAACGAAACGAAGTACAAGCTCAAAGTAAAACAGGCAGAGTATGTACAGCTAACGTACATTCACTTCATTCCTTAACATTGCTTGCAACTTTCCCTTTTTGTCTTTTTAGGTTTTGTGTTTTGTTGGAAGCTTTTTTTTTCTTTTGAAAAATGTTATACATTTCAATCTCTGCTGCAATATAGGCAATTCCTTGCCTCCATTGCCAGTAAACATGGAAGGGACTTCCATGTACCAAAGGACAAAGACAGAAGAGTTTGTAAATGTGATGAATGAGGAATTGCAGTCATAAAAACCTTGACAACAGCTGACTCCGCAGTTCTGTCCCTAATATTATTGTTGATGCTTTCATTAATTTCTTAATGTAATTCTGGTTTAAATGATTACGAGCTATAACCCTTCACTTTCCACACATTGAGAGAGGATTATCACAGAACTGAACACAAGAAAAAACCCTGCACCTGATACATGTACTTTTTGCATTTAACTACTTACTGCATAGGAGCCCCTATAGTTTTAGGGCATGAAATGCCAGACAGCAGGCAATAATTTCTTTCTTTCTGACAAGTAATTAAACTGACTAGTTTTGTACAACTTCCTTCTTGGGCCTGGAACATCTTACCCTGAAGTCAAAGTGTGGTAGACATTATCTGCACTTCAGATTGTTCCATTAATTCATTTGTCAGTAAGTCAACCAGACCCCTTCTGCTTGTCTCTGTAGTTGTGCCAGCAGAAACTGATTTATTTGCTGTTTTGTTTCATGCAAAGATTATCATCTCTTCCCAAAAAATCAGAATATTAAATTTCCAAAGTAGAGATGCTGCTCCATATTTTTCACCCTGTGGCTAAAGGAATCTTTTGCCACATTCAGAAATACATACATAACATATTTTCTCTCCAAAATGGATTCCAAAGATAATCCAGAAAAAGCTGCCTGTTTTATCTTCTATTGAGCATCCTCAAATATTTGTTTAAACAAAGTTATAGAAAGATTTTCCATAAATTTTAAAAAGTATTCCTCAAATGCAGCCAGCCCATACTGAGAGGCAGCAGTGTCAGATTACAGTTAGTGCTTCAGAGGAAACACCCGTATGGTAGTAGAGATAACATTCCTGGCATCATATGGGTCTCTTCTCAGTCTCAGAGTGTGCTGGAAGAGCCAACTAGAGCAGCATACTACACCTCTCACATTTTATTCCACCATTCCCTTCCCTCTTCTATTTTTCCCATTCTGTTAGGTTAGGCATACCTTCATGTGTATTTTCAGTAAGAATATTCACCATAATTTCCCAAGGTGTCTAGCACATGGAACCTACCTTGCTGAATATAAGCACTGGACCACCTAGTAACAACAGTCTAGAGAGATCTATGGGTTCAGAACAACAGTTCCCACTCTTCTACAGTGAACATCGACAATTGCACAATGACTGTTTTCATGTCTGAGGTAGATGAATAAAAATGTTTCTCTAAAGAAAAGCTCAATGACTAGGATTTTTAGGACTGAAATGGTAACTGAACATGAGATAAATATGTATGTTTTATTATTGAAAAACAGAAGTGAAGCGCTTTGTCCACTGTCACCCAAGAGAGGTAAGAGCCAGGTCAGAACTCTGCTTCCACTGCCTTAACTCTAAGACCACCTTCCATGCACTGACCGTGTCTCTAGAATAAGAGCAGATTCTGAGCTTGCATTACCAGATGTACTGTTGGCCATAAAATTATTATTCAATCTTTTAAAAAACTAACAGATCGGAATGATGAGACTTGTATAAGTTACTATACAGCACTGCATGGGAATGAAGTACAGGAGTTTCATTCTTAGGGGTCTGTTTGCCTGTTGTTGTAGAAGGATTTTATATGGTCACCTTCCACTAAACTGGTGGGCAGTTATGGACCTAAGTCTCCAGCAGGCACACTAAATAACTGCAACTATGTTCACTTAAATTGCAGATACCATCACCTGGCTTGCGCAGACCTAGGCTTACATCAAGCTACTGCTTCTGGTACTGGGTAGGAAAGTAACATGATCATGGAAGGGAAGAAAAGAAAGAAAAGCAGTGAGGACAGTTACAGCAGGTTAAAAAAATTAAATATTTAATAATCACATGTAAAATGCTGAACATTTTTCAGGCTCAAAGAACTGTTGAGGCTTGTAGGATTAACACAAATGCTTGTCTAGCTGAAATGGAATGTATATCGTCTATAAGATAAATGCCGCTCTTAGCTATCCATTATAACTGCATACTCCTTTGACCAGAAACAGGTTTGGAACAAGCGTTCTGTCATTATTTTGCCTACGTGGGGAGAGGAACCTCTTACAGAAGTGCCAGGCATAATCTTCCAGTGGAATAACGTTTTGAACTTTGAGGGAAGGACTGTAAAGAGTTAAGAGTAAATAAAAAGATGGAAAGTTATAAGGATAAAATTGCATTAACACAGTTTAAATTCTATACATAAGGTAGACTGCACTTAATATGATTGTGAGTTACTGGCAAGTTCATGTCTGGCAACACACATTTCAGATGAAGCAGTAATACTTCTTAAACTATAATACTTAAAAAGGGGAAGAAGCTGAGAAGTATTTTAGACCAATCACTCTAGTTCACAGAGAAAAAGCCTTTCAATTATGAAACCTTAATAACTTGAAAATCAACAATAAGTTACAAAAACTTCCATCCAGGATGTGTCGTCTAACGCATACTGGCAACACAGAAGTGGCAACTGAGGAACTTGCAGGCCTACTTTCAGAACTGGCAGACATCTTGCTGGAGTTATGAAAGGTAGAAAGTTATTAAATCACCTGAGATATATTGCAATCACTGTGCTTTTTACAGGCACAATTAAACGATGCCTATGGAAGACAGTTATCTACATTATTGTAGGTGAATAGCTAAACCCTTTTATTTGCATCTGCAACATGAGATAAACTAGACCAGATTAAATACAAAATAAAAAGAAACCCCTACACATCCAACACAAAACCGTTCCATTCTTATATGGGTATTGTTGCTACTACCATGCCTCTTTTTCCTACTTCCCAGTTACTTCCAAGCCAGAGTCAGTAAATACATCTTTGTTGACCGGAAGATAAAATACTTGATTCATGCAGGTCAGGTCAGCCACTTAGTAGCTGAGAACAAAGGAAGAAAGCTGTCAGCAGTTTTGTCAGTGCCTTGCATTAAGTATGACAGCAGTCAAATTTATTCAGTGCGGCTCAGCCTGCAGAGATGGGCATCATTCTGCAGAGTGTCACAGGATGTAGACAACAAGCACCTCAGTGCTCCACTGACTATGGTTTTTAATAGTAGCAGCAGGTCTGGAACGGCTGGGATGCCAGTGGAGGAGACTTCCCTCACTGAAGCATTCAAGATCAGAATGACCTCTATTCACAGGGGGTTGCAGCAGTGGAGGCTATTTCATGTATATACAGATAACAAAAGCAACAATCATACGGTTACAACAGCTGGTTTGGCCAAAGTCTCTGGTGTATGGCTTAAAGCTCTAGGCAATCGTTTCTGTTAGCGACCATCACAATTTTCATCTCTTAAGCTAAATCCTCGTGCAGGCGCCCTCAGGACTATGAGGAAAAATAAAACGTGGGGCTTGTGCGTTTGTATGAGGTACCCAACAATGTACATAAACAGAAACTCAGAAAAAAAATTCACATGCCTTCTGTTTAAAAAAAAAAATAAAAAAAATCACTAGTAACCACTTACACTCTGGCTCTTGGGGGTTTGATTGTTTGTTTGTATTTTCAGTTGACAATTTCCCAATATTTTCTTGTCCATAAATAAATCAGAACTTTGTAAGCAGAGACTATTTTGCTGTTTTGGGGTCTTGATAATTTTGTAGTTTGAATGTTTTTCTTTAGTAATGCCTGAAATGGTGAGCGAAAGCAGAAATTCTGATCATTCCAGTTTCATTTTAATTTAAAATGTCTATGTAGTGTATATCTACATAGTATATATAAAGTATGTATTTTCTATATACTTTCTATAAAACTTTCTTAACTTCTATTTATTTTGAACACTTTCTTTATTTTTCACATTTGCTTGACATCCCAGAAGCCAATAGGAGTCAAATAATCAAGTTCCAGCAATAAGGCAGCTTAATTGCGCTACTTTTAAATGGCTAATTTTTTTGTCAAATTTTGTTCTTAACTTACAGATGCAGTCTTTGCCAAATATGCTGAAGTCTCTTTTAGCTATACAGCTATTCTAGCTCTCTTGGACACATTCTTTAATTTGCCATTCAGACTCAGCAACATTGACTATTTTCTTTGTGAGGATGACAGAAAAATTTTGAGAAAACTATTTCAAGAGAAATTTAGGAAAGGAAATTATTAAAGCTAGATCTGAGGTCACCTACATAGTCATTGAAATACAGCAGACTAAATCCAAGTCTAAAAATGAACTTACTTTCAGTAATAGTTTAATATCCAGAAGAGCCAGAGAACTTCACGTACTTTGCAAACCCACATTTGTAACTTGCTGAAGACTTTCGAAGCCTACTGCTCTGGACTGAAACTGGAAGCTTTCTGAATTAACTTCCAACATTAACTAGCAAAACAACGTCTCAGCAATACTGATTATACCTGTTCTGATTCATAATGTAATATTATCAAAGCCATTTTTCACAGTTGCTGGTGAAAAAAAGAGGCTTGATCTTTATGTACCAGCTGCCGTCTTTACAAGTATTTTACAAGTATTTTTCTATGGCACGCTATTTCCTTATAGCCTACATCAGAGGTAAGTACAATAACAGACATAGCGCAAAGCTAACCATTAAAAGAGCTAAAATACGATTCAAGACTTTGGACTCCCAGATAACACCTGTGGTGTCCTAGGACAGATTTAGAGTGCGCTGTGTGAAAGGGTCTAGTTGAAACAGCAGATAAGAGGAAGGAAAGGGCAGGGAAGGAAAACTGCCTGTCTTTGGAGCCTCAGTTCTCCCGAGGCAGCAAAGTTTCTGCCACCATTTCCTCAGCATCCTTGTACACAGCATCCCTTCACAGAAATTACATAGCATAGGCAAAACCAGACGGCATTACCTGGTTCATGCAAATAGATACCTGTCATTAGGGTTAACCGCTGCATTACTGGGCATTTCAAAACACACAAGGACTCTCTTTAGAGGGGGACTGCATTCACCATGTAAGCCAGACTTGAGGACTAGACATCACCGTCACCTAATTAATAATGATTAACTGATGCTATCTTTTCAGTTATCAGCTAAGCACCTTTACATGCTCTTACTAGCTGCAAGACAGCATGGCTCTCACTTGAGACTGGTTTCAGCCTTATCAGACAAGCTTATACTCACAGTTGCCAGCCATCAATATGGTATGAACCAAAAGCATGCACGTACCCTTGCTATGTGCTTCAGTCACTTTCTGCATAGCTATGGCCAGTGCCTGCTTGCTCCAAATATTAAACACTTCCAAGATTCTTCCCACCTACCAACATACATTGGCCTAGGCAGCCATGCTTTAAAGCACACCATGTGTATTTTTCACAACTGTTATGAAAACTGAAATATGAAACTGGACCAAAAGCAGGTTTTATTGGAAAATCAAGAATTCTATAGGAATCCAGCAGGTTGAGGGTCAATGCTCAAGACTGCTTTAAGGTCTACTCCTTTTTGCAATGACTAGAATTTATATATGCCTGCTGTGGCCTGTGTAAATCCTGAAATTCCTAGATCCTTACTTCCAGCCCTTTTCCATTTTGCCTCTCTCAGCTGTTTGAAAATCAGGGGATCTATTTAACATATGAGCAGTACAATGCAGATTGCACCAGTATTATATTCAGAAAAGCCATGTAAATAGTAATTAAGTATAAGAAGAATGACAAATGTCAATGTAGTTACAGATTAATACCTGCATACCCTCATCAGCCCTACTAAAGCTGGCCCAGAGATTTCTCAAAGAACAGAATATTCTGATCTTTATATGAAGACAGAGGGCTATCTCACTGACACTACGCAGCAGAACCTTAGCACCTCTGCTTTGCTTGATCTGTAAAGCACTGAGGGGCTCTGGAATTTGTCAAACTTCAGGCACAAGATGCGTCTTTTAGACTGGGCACCAGAAACCCCCTTTTTTTTGGTAAAGTAACTGTACACTTTTATCCACACTACAATTAAGATTGGTATAAAACCAATTCAGGTCAGTTCTACATATTCCGTATGTGTTAACTGAGGAAAACTGAACATTGACACAACACACTAACATCTCAGAGGCAGGAATGTCAAGGCGCTGTAGTGTACATTTTGACCTCTGATTAATTACCATAGCAGTTATTAAGAAACACTAACAGCTTTCCCATCTGCATTCTGCACTTCAAAGTCAGAAAAACCTGCAAATAACTTTTAAACATTTACATTGTGGTTTATGTGAAGCAGAAATTAACCAACAGTGATTCATGAACCCTGGTTAAAGGCTGGGTTTTCTTTTTTTGTTCTTTATCCTTTTTTTAAGTTAAGAACAAAGTTCACGTGTGTCCTGGAAGTAAGGGAGAGAAGTACTGTTAAACAAAAACTAGTTCAAAAGGACATACACAGATATTTTTATTCTTTTTTCCAGATTCAGCCAGCTAAATTTACTACTCCAATACTTAAAGATAGCAAAAAGCTCATCACAGTACAAAGCACCTACAATATAGATTACTACAATCTCACCCTTCAGATTAAGGATATATTTTGTTCTAGATAATTCCAACAGTTTAATAAAGTGTTTAATAATACAAACTTTTCACTCCTCTTAAGAGCAGCCCCAAAGGCTAATGTTGAGAGCAAGCAATTAAAATGTATACAATCCAAAAGGTCATTGTCCTTCTTTTTTACTTTTCATGGTTTCCATAATGTATTTGTAATGGAACATATTTACCATGATTTATGACAGGGAGATCTTCCCTTATCTCTGTCCTTCTCACTCTCTGTCAAATCAGGTCACCAATTATCCTGTAATGTCCACATACATTCCTGAGATACATTTGCTCTCATTTAAAAGAGGCATGTTTGTAGCCTATGCAAAATATTCAAAGAAGCTGTTTCTCCTTTTATTCAAAGGAACATTAAAATCTATTTGTTTTAACCCTGACCCTACTATTAAACGCTACAATCTCAACTCTTAGCCCCTAGGCAATTAAAAAAAAAAATCATTTGAGTACATCCAGCCAACAATTTCCACGTTAAAAAAAGGTCTAAGTTGGAGCCATGTGGTCTCAATCAGGCAGTAAAAAACTCTCTGTATTTTCTTAAATGCACAACTGCAGTATGCCCATAACCTCTCTTTTAAATCATCTTAACCAGATCTGAATCACTCTCACCACAAATGATTCGGTGGCCCTGGAATGTGCTGGGGTAGACAGAGTTGCTCTGCAATGAACACTGGGACATTTCCCACTTGCCTAGTCTTAAGAGAATAGTCTGCAGCAAAAAAAAAAAAAAAGGAAAGTTCTTTAAAATGTTCAAGCCAAGACAAAAAGTGACATCACAGTTCAATCATTCAAGGAAAAAAGTTAAAAAAAAAAAAAGCAACTACTGCCTAATAAATCAGTGCTGTGTGCCACAAACCACAGTGAGCCCACACAGCCAATGAGCAGCTCTTCCTGCTGAAGCCAGTGGAGATACCACAAGCAGCTGGCAGACGCATGTGTAATTGTATTCACAGAGAGCCATTGAAACCTTTCAGCCAGCCAGACTCAGAGAAGCTGATCAATTAAAAAAGCAGAATAACCCTGATTTCAGTAACAATCTGTGCATCACCTTACATTGTGTTATTTCTTACCATGAGCTACCACAGTTTTTTGCACAGAGTATGTACATGGCATTTTGCTAAAAGCTCATAGGCAGACCACTTAGGACCAAAAAACCCCTTTGAGGTACCTGCATTACTTGGATGAACGCTGCCAGCCTTCTCCACTGCTCCACTTGAGCAAGTAGAAGCGACAGGCACAAAGCACCTTAGCTTTCTCAGCACATCTCAGAAGCAGTTCCAAAATATTACTTACATCCAAAGTTATAACAGAGGAAGGGGAATGTAATTCCTTGGGGGCTCCTAAAAGTCAAGTTTGAGCAGCAAATGAGCAAGCTTTGCTTAACTAACTGTAAGATTCTTAAATGCCACTTCCTCTTTAAAAGTTTGTCTGCAGCCTGAAAGATTTCTTTCAGTCTTAATCACCTAAAAAACAATTTAAACATGTGGCCAAAGTGATATGCATTTAAAACAGGAATAGGCCAGAGCCAAGACATAAGTTATTAACCTTCTCATACTTCATGGATGTTGGAATCCAGGGGGTTTGGTACAGGCCCATCTCTGAACTCAACACTCACTGCCAAACCTCACAGTCAGTAGAAAATATTCTTTAACATATCAAAGCAGGAAAAATAGCATAAAGATGTCAGATTTTTCCACCACATCAATGAGAAAAAATGTCATTATAGCACCCATGTAAATTATGAAACTGAAAGCAGCTGCTGAGGCAACCTGACATGGTGCCATCAGCAGGGGGGAGCCCAGCTCAGGAAAACATGATTCCATTTTTAGCTCTGAAAAAGAATCTTTGCTAGTCCTAGTGTGTGATTTCAGTTCAGTGAATAACTTGCCATAAATAGAGCTAGTAACCACTATAGAAAGAAGTGTCTTAGTAAATGGCAAACAAAATGTGTACTAAACACCCCCGGCGTACTAATACACTGTGCGCTATCCTGCTGAGCACTGTTTTGCAGCCGTTCTATAGTATCAGAATTCAGCAGGTCGTTCTTATCAATTACCCCACCAAGCAGAGTATTCTTCCAAATGAAGGGTGAATGTCAGAATGGGACAGCTTTGGTTACCCGTTTCTGAATTAGAAAATACAAACTTAGAGACCTCAAGCAAACAGTTAATTGACTGTGCCTGCTACACTTTGCATGAATCCCCCATTTGCTCATTCAGCATATTTTTCATCTGACTAGATTCCCTCTCACAAATTCCCAATAACCAGTGGTTAATAAGGGGGTAGGGGAAAGGGACCGTTCACCTTGTCAACACAAAATATTGGAATAACTGCTTGAAGTAGCTAATGGAGCCAGAGTTAAGGCAAGGGATATCTTTTGGGGATTTTTTAAAAGTACATTCAATCACCTGGTCTTTCCGCCTTTGTCAAATGTATTACACAGTTGAACTTTTGGATTTCAAGGGTTTCTTATTTATCACTTTATTAAGATAACCCACATAGCAAGACATAATATCATGCTGATAGCCGTGCCTATCAGTAGCTTTAAAACAAATGGGTCCCTACAGTGACTTTCCTTTGACAGCTAGATGGCATTTCTGAAAGCAAAGCATTTGGATTAACCTGCCGCTGTACTGATCATTATAAAAATTTTCCTGAAGACAAGACAAGGAGATGAAAAAAAAGGTCCTTGTAACAAAGCAATCCATTCTGCTAGTAAACTTCAATGGCAGTAGTGTTAACATTTTTATAAAGAAAGAACAGCTAAATTACTTTTGCTTATTGGAAGAAAACCAACCATTTTTTTTTGCGATTCCTGCCCTCTCTCTGAGTCCTTTATCCAAGCACACACTCTTTTTCACTATACATTAGCTTTCACTTGTGTGCCCCAGGACAGTAGACCCTCAAAATTGTCTGGTTTCAAAAAGAACTTCACTCCTAATGCTGGGGAGGGGTGTGTGTGCTCTGAATGAATGCCAATCATTTAAAACAAGTTTATTTTGGGTTCCTATAACCTAAACAGTCTTAGGAAGCATCTGATCTCTTTTCACTTCCCCATCCTCCTGAACTTTAATTCTATTTGTATCCTCTGTGAGGGAAAATCTTTATTTCCCTGGTTCAGCTCTTGCATGTAAAACAAATGGCTTACTCTGCTAGTTAAAGCAACTCTATACTACACACAGTTCAAAACAAATTTGCAGAAAACCGAGTAATGAAGCCATTTGGAAAGCTTTCCAGAACTGTACAGGTACTTAGGAATTTTGCTAAAATATATGCATTCTTACAATGCTTTTTGGAAAGGAAGAAATGAGAAATATTTTACTGCCAAGTACTGTTCAGAGTCCACTATAACTGAGCACACACTGTATGATTCACTCATGTACTTTTTTTTTCCCCTCCCCTATTGTAGTAAAACAGCTAGAGCACCTTATTGTTTCTTGCATAGTTACATAGATTTAATGCTGGCACTTACCGTTGCAGAACAGACGGACCCCCACCCCCCACAAAGAAGCTGATAGCTGATGGTCTCTGGATCCTTTTTTTCTTGACTATCCCCGGCTCTTAGCTTTGCTGCTCTAAATTCAGCCTAGTTTGCAGAAGAGCACAGAAAAAAATTAATAGGACAGCCACAGCCGAGTTGCCAAATTCCAACCACTCACGACCGGCAATGAAGACGTTCTCCCTAGTTCTGACTGATTCCAAAGAACAAAGCCTGCTGGCAATGAGGAAGCGGAGTTTAAGTCCTTTGGCTTCAGTCCAGCTGTTGCTCTCGCTTTTGCTTCAGAGTACGTGAGAGTGTTTGTATGAGCTTGTAACGCGTGTAAGAGATGGGGGCTGGGGAAGAAAGAGGGTGTGTGTAAGGGGAGGAATGCTAGTCATATCCAAAAATAACATGAAGGAAGTAACGTAGTGATCCGTCTCCCCTCATTCTCTCCTCTTATCGCATGTACTGAGAGGGTCTCTACCCTAAGATTCTGATCTTAAGAGTAGGTAGAGAAAAAATTCCAATGTGACTTGCAGCTCATTTGATTGCGCTATTAAACTGTAACTGAGGAGCTTTACAATTACAAGGACACGTCATGAAACACATGATTTAGTAGCAATCTATTTGATAACACTGAAGCCAATTTGCATTTCACACTTGTGTGCATTTGTTCGCAAACTGGAGAGAATAAACAGAAACTACTATTGAAGTTTACTACGTGTCAGAAAAAAGTAACATCACATTTGCCTTTCCAGAAGTTCCAAATTCCAGTCCTAGGTATTTCTAGATACTGCTTAATGTTGATTTCTAAAATAGCAAATGTTGCTAGTTTACAATATAGTGCAGAAATAGGGATATAAAAATCTCTATACGGTTTATTTTCATTCTACTTCTTCAGAAATTTTCATAAACAAATTCCCCATTGAGGACAGTACTGTCTGTCAAAAAGAAAATCTACACCTACAACACAATAGAAACAAGAAAACCCCACAGAACAAAAGAAAATAAGGCTTCTTTCCTGGATAATCAAAAAGCTGTAATGTAACTATTGTAACTTTTTTGTAAAAGCCCAATAACTGTAGGCTTTTAAAAATCTTAAAAATGGTCATTAATAAGTGAACAACAAATAGAAGGAAAAATAATAAATCAGTAGTGATGGCATCATTTTTTATTTTTTTTTATTACTTGTGTTTAATCTGGACTCTCTTAGATAAATTTGAGGACATTAAAACTACCTATACACCCAGAAGCAGTCTATGTGATTAGGTAAAATTTCTGGAGAATCTTTATAGTATCCAGCAGGGCTTCAATCTCAGGCAAGTGCCCTCAAAATATTACAAGCTAACACAATATAATTTTTACTTTCATCATGCTGCTTTCTGCTGAGAGTAGTACTTCACAGAGAGTGGTATTAGTTGTTAAAAGGTTTAATTAAAACATGACAATAAAAAGAAAGGTCAAAGCAATTTTGGGCTTCATTTCCTCTTATGCAGAATAGTTTAGCCCAAGAGTTTGAGGTATCTGACCTGGTACCAGCTATTTTAGAAAAGCAAAACTGGTCAAATTCCACAAAGAACGGTTCTGAAATGCCAATTCTTACAACAGAAATAAATGAGGGAAAGAAGAGAGAAAAGAACTAGAAATTAGACTCCAGTGTGCCAGTTTCAACAATGATAGCACAAACCAGACACCTGTTTACACAAGACTTTGTTCCTCAGTGTGGGAGACAGTCTAGATCAGACCTGGTGATTTCCATATCCAGGGTCAATACCTGGATCTACTTTTTATAATCTTTAGTTAGACTAATAGAGCTTTGGATAGGAGCTTAGGTTTTATAGAACTAATATTAACCCTTCCCTACATTCCCATTACATTAAACAAATCATAGTGCTTTTCCAAAGCTAGTAGCAAAAAAGAATTGTTATGATAAATTTTAAAACTACAAATACACCCTATGTGGAAGGTAAATCTCAGAAGCCTATAGAAACCATCTGGAATGAAAGGAAGTTACAATGATTTAAGTTTGCCTTCCTGCATATTCACTAGAGACTGAATTTCAATATATTGTAAGGCCATAAAAGTTACAGTTAATCCAAGTTCTGTATCAGGAAGTTCACAGAGCCCTACTGTGATGTACTTTTCTGCTGGTACTTTACTCCTTGGTAGCATTACAGAGCTTGGCTTCCTTTGCTGTCTTGAGGTTTGCCAACCCAAATTTAAACTGACAAATTTCACATGTAAGAGAAGATCAAGAATAGATAAGATTACCTGAGGGCTTTTAGTCCACACCCCATCCCATATTGAACATCAGCTGCACTGAATTTGCTGAATTGGCTAATTACAGTTCTAACCTGAAAAACATACGGTTTGAGTGGACAACAGTAAGCCCACATTTAATTTAGTTTAGTTTGCAAATGAGTCTCCTGACAAAAGAGGTTAGTCCAAAACCCAGTCTTAGTCCAGACATTTGAATTTGCTTTGCCATTATGGAAAGGGACTGACCTGAAAGAATACCAATTCAGCAAAAGTATAAAATTACAACATGAACATATTAAAACTAGCAAACAAAAAAGCAGTGGGGAGCCATCACCTGCTTTACTCTGAGCACTGCTGTCATAACTAGACTCAGAACCATGATGCTGCTTAAGGAGAACTTGAAACCCAGACAACTAAGAACTCAAATAAGATACGATAAAGTAAGATTGTGTAGTTCAGTAGCTGATACTCCATAGCATTTATCCACCAAACGAATCATTACTAGGATAGATATTACATTCTTGTTGTACTCTGATGTCTACACAGAGGACAAAGATATACGGCACTAAAAAATACCTGCAATTATTTGTTATTGTGTAATTAGTGAACTAAAAGAATTCATTTTTCCGGGGCCTCAGTTGTATAAACGATTACAGCACTAACATTGTTACATAACTCATATCACATTCAGGAAACTTCTGACAACAGAGCATTTGCTAATTTGCAGCTGATCTGCTCCAAGTAACACGTTTACTTTCTGTCTACAAATATTTCAGCTGCAAGTTGCAAATGAACATTTATCAGAAGTCAGTTTGTTTTCCAACTGTTTTCATTTCTAATTAAGAAAGGAAGGAAAATAAAATCTATATATTCTAGTTCTTTTCACTAAAACTTCATTCTCATTACACTCCAAAATGAGACACTTTGTGGCAGTAACGCTTTGACTGTTAAGATACAGCCGTCGTAAATTGGGTGCAGCTCAGACCAGAAGCATTAGGTAAATGCATCACAAATTATAATCAGCAAAAAATAATACAGATTTAAAAGATTCCTTAAGGGTGATCAAAGTGTTCTAAATAAAGTCAGAATTGACTGCTGGTAGTAGTTTCTAAAAAGCAAGATTTTCTCATCTTACCAGATGGTAAGACCCATTCAGAGACAGGACAGACCCTCCTGGACTGTGTGTATGAAGAAGCCATTATTTTTCTTTCTTTTTTTTTTCTCCTCAGAATACAAGTATCATATACTAATAGCCATGTATTAAGAGGAAAAAATAAATTTTACTCACTTCTTTTGAGTGTTTACTAGACAAAAGCTCTGGTAAACTGGGCCATTTAACAACTTGTACTCTGTACACACAAATGTGTTCCCAATATAGCATATGTAAATTTGGCACTCAGCAGTAAAGGTCACACAGCCTTTGGATGAAGGGAGCACTTGCAAGACATGGGCTACAATCTAATAAAAGAAACAAGACTGGTGAAAAATGCAAAAAAGTACAACACTGAGGTCAGATATTCTGTATTTTCCTAATTCAAACATTTTACTTCTAGTACCTACATACCTTAATTGTTCAAATGATGACCCACACTGAGTTTAACTTTGATCACAAAAACATTTAAGGGTTTTGTTTTTTCTATCCATACAGCCTCTCCATGGTTTCTGTGACTCCTGACCCAAAGCATGCTCTGTCCTCATCTTCTTCACCCTGTCCACTGCTCCTAAAGACTTGTGTTCCTTTAGAAGTGGAAATTTTTCTCTGGCGTAGGTTTAGAGAGCTTTTCTCTGTACAGATAATGTGTGAAGTGTTTGCATATATCTGAAATTACGTATTGTCAAAATTTCATTCTCAAAAGGCCTTAAAGAGCATTTAGACATTTCTGAAAGTGAGACTTATGTATAGTTCCAAAGTCTTCTCTATCTCTAAGAGAAATAACCTAAGCCAGGATTTATTCAAGAGAAATAGAACTTACCCTGCTGCCAAAAAAACAAAACAAAAAAACCCAACCCAAACCAAAACAAAAACTTTTGCATGAAAACTTCCTTGTTTTAAAGAAAGAAGAATATACATAATTCTGTCTTCGGATTTTCTAGTGTTTTTATTTACAAACATTGTTAATTCACCTACACCTAAGCAGCAGAGATGCAGAAGAACAAGGTATTAGAACAGCTATATAGGCTGTGTATATGAAGACATCTGTTCAGATATCTCAGAGTAAGTTAATGACATCTCTTCCACACAACCCAAGGTTAGAATTCATATAATCCCTAAACTGAAATTTAAAAGAAATCACAAGCCTTTCATTTCCAATATCTATTAAAACGAATGGTACCTACAAACTACAGCCTCAAGCAGAATGCCCTCAAGACTAGTAACAGCATCATACTCATAGCATGTGTTCAGACAAGTTTGGTTTTCCCAGTGTTTCATAGCTGCATCATAACATAGCCCAATAGAAATACGTGTTTGTTAAAATTGTAAAAATCCTCATCATCTGCACTGAAGCCTGAAAGTCAGTCAAACCACATGAATGATATTCCCAAATGCTAGAAGAATGTAGGAATCTTGTAGAGTATGACTCTCTCATTTAGATGCCAACAGGAATTTCTCAAAGACAGAAAATCCCAAGAACAATTTAATAACTATTACTTTCTAAATCAATTGCTACACCTGATTTCAATGAACATTTATTTGCTTTTAGGGGGAATACATGCAGGCATCCCAAGCCCAAACAAGTCAAAGCGCCAAAGTATTTGTTCATGGAGTTAAAGGATCATCTACTTTGTTTGTTTGTTTATTGAATCCATTGTAAACTCAGGATAAGTATATAATAATCAGCCCTGAAATAAGTTTCATTTAAATTGTGGAACAATTAAATGTAAAAGCACTTTAAAAGTATACTTGGACTAGGGTAATTGTAGGGCGGAGATGAGGGGAACCAAATATTTCTAAAACTCATATACTTCATTCATGCATTGTCCATATGATTCATACACTGGGAATATTCGCTTGAGGCTATAGCTCATGGGAATTATTCTTCCTAACTGCCAGCAAATCTGAGAATTTTGGGCATTCTCTGATGATCTATTTATCTGCAGTTTTAGTTCATCTTCATTCTCATGTTGAGAGAACACACAAACCTAGGGTGTGGAAACGGCTAATGATTCT
Source organism: Eurystomus gularis (assembly GCA_013400335.1). Lineage (NCBI taxonomy): Eukaryota > Metazoa > Chordata > Aves > Coraciiformes > Coraciidae > Eurystomus > Eurystomus gularis. Next base: position 44,906 of record VZZY01003325.1, on the reverse strand, counting down.
CCATTACATTCCATCAGAAAGTAAAAAGCCAAGTACTTTATGCATGGTGCACATATTCTCAGTCAGAATTGAAGATTTTCACAAATAAGTGAATGCTTTGAAAGCTATTAAAGAAAATTACACTTCTTTCATAAGAAATTAAAAATCTAGCATAGGGCTAGAGAAAGGTTTCAGTTTTGGTTATAAACATAAACTACACCTACAAATTGTTGCAACTCTTGTAATATAATTATTTTGTGTAATACTCCCTAGTTCTGCTCCTATTTACTACAGAAAATATATGAGGAATGCTAGAAATAAACATAGGTCGAACAGAGCATAAAACCTCCATGGTCACATTACTAAAGGAACTGGAAGCAAAGGTGTTTAGAAGCCTTTCTTTCCTAGCAAACAAGGCAAAAGGTTGGGACAACTGATCAGACTTCGGTACAAGTACAGCTCTAATGTTCTGAAAAAGCAGATCACCTGCTGTTAGTTCTTAATGCAGAGCTTCCAGAGTTACCAGTACATCCTTCCCTATGCAAACTGACGTCCAGGATGTCACCAGATTCTGCTGTTACCATGGGACCACCAAATCCATTTTAGCTAAGAAAAAGTCAAAGAGTGATGATAGAAGAAGCTCATAAACAATCTTCTTTCAGTTTAAAATTAGAGAAGGTAGTTTCCATAAATTACCAAAATAATCACTAAGTCCTGTACAATAAACTCTTTTTTTTTTCTTCTTATTTACTTTGCAATTGTAAGCATGTGTGAAGAGCAGTCTGTGAAGGAGAACTATTTGTATTAGTTCTTAGCTTATTTTTTTTTAATATGAACAATGCCAAAGTCCTTACGTTATGATCTAATTACTAACAGGAGCTTAATAATAAAAAGTAGCAATACAACAAGAGGTTTGTGGGGCCCAAACCCTGGTGCCTACCACATATCTCATGCAGACATTTTGAAGGTGGGGTTTTTTGTTTGTTTTTCAAACCACAGTGCTTTTTAAAAGTATAGTCATTGCTTTATCCCATTCTAGCTGAGCTTATAATGAATACATTTCTGCAGCCTCTATCAGTAAAAGGACTATTAAATGAAGCAACCAGGCTACTTTCACATTTCCATTTAAATAAAAGCATATTTTAATATTGAAACAAGTACTTCGTCAAAAACATGAAAGAAAGTGTAGCTAAGCTGGGACGGAAAGCCCCTATTTTTTCTCATGTCCTAAAGGTTCAGTTCTTGAACTCTGATCAAAGTTATTAACTGATAGCAAAGCAACTGCTATCCCTTGAAAGCATACAACAGTTATTAAAAATAGGTTGCATTTTTTACAACAAAACCACTATAACCATTCTGCCCTTCTCACCATACCATAAATTCTCCTAGTCTCAGCAAACAGCAGGTTGAGTACCAGCAACCACAAAGATTTAAAATGGGAAGAACAACCTCCCTTTAGTGAAACACAGTGATTAGTTTAAGCTAAGTGAAAAATGCTGCATTTTTTTAGGATGGGTTTACTAAGCAGTAGAAGCATTCAGTGGAGTTGATGATTAGCCAGCATTTATAAATCCTCATAAAGAAAGCAGCTAAATTGAAGAAACAAATCCTTGTACTGGGTTCTAATGTTAAATTGATCAGTACTTGGAGAAGTTCTTAAAGCCATGATGTTAGACTTTGTCTTCAAAAAAATCCCCTATGATTCTTTGGTTTTCTACTAACAAAAAATATAAATTGTTTGCAGAAATGCTTTATGTCAGACAAGGGTAGCATTTAAATAAGCCAAAAATCCTTGTTCTTCCATGATGACAGACACATTATGTGGTTACTTAAAAAGAGATCTTCTCTTTCTATCACTAGCAGTGTTTTATAAGCAAGCTACAAAGGTGGCCACAATTTTTCCTTCTCAAAGTTCTGTAACATTAGATTTTGAGATACTATATATTAAAAAATATATATATTTCTGGAAGGTTTAAATATTTCCCTCATTGATGCAACAGAAAAAAGAAATTACATTTGGATATAGAGAGGAGGGACTAGAAATAACTTAGGAATTAACATTTGTCACAAAGGAAGTATTGTTATCTGCAGAAAGTGAAATTAAGATACATTTAAATAATCTGTCAAAAGTATAATTACTGATTTTTTTAAAAAGACATTTCATTCATTTACATATTCTTTCATTTTGGAATCAATACAGGAAACTTTTAAAAATAAACTGTCTCTAAGAATGATCTCCAGAAAAGATATTTTGGCACAAAGACTGAGGATGAGGTCAGGTGGGGGAAAACCTCCCAATAGATCACCTACCAGAGACTGGTGACTGGACCATAAGGGCGTCCCAGTTCACGCATCGCCTGGAACGGGCCTCCCTTGAACATCAATCAATGCTTTTTATATAGAACCAAGCTTGCTTTGGCTGTTTGGATAGCTGTAGAGTGAAGGCTGAGTTTTACCAGGCTGCCTCCTTCACCTACTTCTGGGACAAATCCCCTTTCATGATTTGAAAAAAATCTTAAAAATGCTATTCAGGCGGATTAACTGTGCAGCAGTAATTCTTCAAAAGTAACTTGAGGTAAACCACATATTTCTATTCCTGAGTAAGGAGGAAAATCAGTTCAGGAAATGAGCTCATAGGTAGATTAAAAAATAAAATTAAAAAAAACCCAGAAAGAGTTACGCTTAACACACAATGCTGTTCTCCTTATAATGCATTGCTGAAACCTTGAAGAAGAGGGGGTGTATGCGGATGCTGGTACATGGATTTGTTAGTGTTTCTAGCCAACAGTAACCAAAGCTGTACCCTAACATTTTTTTATTTCTGTCTTTAATGGGATTTTTAAATTAAGGTTTTTCTGTAGACATTCATATGTTTCATGTTGCAAGTACCCAGCAGGTTCTGCTCATTAGAACAGTATTTTTGAAATATATAAAATATTCAGCCGTTCTGAAAAATCAGGATATTTATTAAATGCCGGGCTATTTATTAAAACAGGTAACAAGCAATTTAAGAAGCAATATGCAGTATTCTCATGTTTGTTTGTTTTAAAATATATGTTCCAATGTACAAGCTATTTGTTGTACCTCATGCTCCAACTTTGTTCCTTCAATCTTCCCACCTTTGACTGGGAGTATGAGGGAACCCAACTGCTTCTTTCATGTAACTTCCCAAACAGGTATGTTTATAGCAGATCATTTTTACCATTTTTAAGCTATACCTGGTGTCCAATCCACTATCTCAAAGAACCACTAATTTGCAGCTTAAGACACATGTATCTGAACTGTGTCTTCTTCAAGTACGTACTGTCTTTCCCAAGGAACACTGGCATGCATTAGCAGTTATTGTAACCATGTTTATGCTTAAAAAGTATTACCTCTACCCCTGAGGTATTAATGGTTGGAGATCTTTTTTCTTTTCAGATCTCCCACATATGAAGTTTGTACCCCTTTGCAAAGCTATATTATAAAAAATTTCTGGATATAGTTTTCCCTTAGCTCATTTTGCTTGCAGTGGCACAGAGCACTACTTTATAAATGTTCCCTGAACATTACCAGTAAGTTTGGGCCAACTCAAGGAGTGATTTCTTACCTCTATCCAATCAGCCTCGTACATACAATATTTTAATTATACAAACAATAAAATTCAGGCTGTTCTTCAGGGATGATTTCTTGCAGATATGCACTATTTATGTTTCCTCCATCTTAATATGTAACAAAGTTGTGCTACACAAATCACTTTCTCTTCCCCATAAGAGCATCAGTGTCAACCCTCAAATCTGCACCTTGCAATCCCTTCTCTGCCCCCTGGCTACCAAATATATGCCGCGTTCATATCGATACTTCTACTCTGGTATGTAGAAGCTGACTCAACAGGCAGCTGGGTAAATAAAATAATAATTTTGCATAATGATTTGCACCAACAAAGGAGCCTTAAGCTCAGTATGTATATTAAGTTCGATTTCTTATTTTAACAGAACCTGTAAGTAGTTAGCTTTGAAATCTCTACTTATGATAAATTCTGTTTGAAACCAGCCTCCAATTTAGCAATTATTATGACAGAAAAAGGCAGAAATATTCAGCTGCAAGGCAAGCAGGATTGGAGTGCGGCCACACCAAGGAGATCATTTTCAAATGCTATGGAAGGCAAGCTTTCATGAACATTTGGGATTCTCTATGAGCGTGGCTTCTACAGAAAAAGGCTGTCTAACCCTCTGCTGCTGACCCACTTCGAGTGCTTTTCTCACAGTGAACTAGCATATGTGGAGGTGTTTTTTTTCTACCAGTCCTTTGAAACCCCATGCTCTTTTAACTGAGGCTTTTCATTTGAGTATTGTGTTTATACTTGGTGGTGGCAAGATGAAAGAACAACAAACAAAATCAGTGAAACAGGAACAGTGGCACATCTTTGTTAAAGATTTTACATTTTTAAGATACAAGCTTTCCTTACTACATTCCATGTAAAGGATCTCTACAAGAAAGCTGAATCTGGACAGTTTTACACAGAAGGAAGTTTCAGGATACCTGGAAAAGATCAGGTGAAATTGTAATGTACATGCATCTGGGCAATTAATATTGAGGAGCTTTTTGAAATGAAGCTTTTAAGTGAGGACTTTTTCTCCACAGAAGGCCACTTATTATAGATCAGTCATAGCATTGCAAGGGTTAAGCGTGAGGTCATTAGATGAGAGAAGCTGAGATACCTCACATCTAGTGTGCTATGCCTGAAGCACACCTCTTACTCCTACCCTCCCTCTGTGCCCTCTTCCTAAGAAAGAGTATGGCCCTTTAAAACAGAGCCCAGAGCCCTTCTTGCCTGCTCATATCCACTCCCAGCAAGGTCCTTCCTCACTTGAGTGCACTTAAGTAAAGCATAGATAATGCTGTCTACCTCAAGATTGCTCCACAGCCCTGATAGATAGTCAGGAACAAGTTACAACACTACTGGGCACCAGGTCAATAAGCCTGAGAACTAGGGAATGGAGGAAGAATGGAGGTACCCTGCTCTTTGACTGTCTAGCCTACATACTTAATATCCCTTCAGCTTGCATTTGGAGGTATAGTGCTACCAACATTTTGTCTTCCTTCAGTCCAGAATTATTTAACAGGGTAGTTGCACCCCATCTGTATGCAAAAATACCCCACTGGTGTAGGAGCACCAGTAACCAGTATAGAAAAATGAAAGTGGAGAGACTGCATGTGTGTTTCATGGTGGAACCTGATCACATTTCACATCACTGCAATGGAAGCTCTGAGCTAATTGCACAGCAAACAGGATTATGGTGAAAAATGGGTACTCCACGCATACACTATCCCAAATGTTTTAAGCAGATATCCTGCTGCTCTCCAGTGCGGTATCTGTGATCTTTGCATACCTTCAACAATAGCCTCACAAACTAGAGGGCAAACTGCCCAAGCAGATCTGGAAACACATTCTTAAAGTTTCAGTCCTGCAGCGTGGCCAGTTGCTCTATAGCAGCTGATGAACAAATGCAGAAAACATCCACAAAGCATTTGAACGCTCCATGCTTCCTCACAGCACCACAGTGCACAAAAGGGTTAAGCTAGGTTAAGAGGACTAATGAGTAATGCAGCTGGCAAGAAGTTCTCTTTCCCTTCTCACTCACTAAAAAGGTGGCTTTTGTTTCTGCATTCAGTGAATGAACTCATGCAGCAATACCTGCTGGCAAATCAAGGCTTGTTGGATTGCAAAGATACATGCAATGCTGCCAAGCCCTTGATATCTTCACATATCTTTGCTACACAGATCAGTATGCCAGGGACTCAGCAGATCATCAGAAGTAACATCCCCTTGCCACATGCCAGGCAGAGCTCTTGGGACACAGACAGAGCATCTGTGTTTGCCAGAATTCATTCACAGCCTCCCGTTCGGATGCCGCTGAAAATGCCAACTCCCCATTTTAAACGGAAGACATTTTATTTTAAGCATGTAGTAAGCTGATGCAAAGCTCACCATTCCTTTCCCTTCCCTTTGTCCCTGCCTAATTCTATAATATGTATTAATATCGATTTCTTACCACTTGTTGCAGTGATCCATATATGTGGGGAATAGAAACAAATTTACACTTTTTAAGTATATATTTATACAATTCCAAACACTGGGGCCCTTGACTTGGTGGAGGCAGAAAGAAATTTTTGTGCTCTGACCTTACAAAGAAATAAAAGCTTGTTAGGTAATAGTGCTCCATTTTCTAGAGGCAGTTCACCTACTTTGTAAAGCAGCTAAAAGCACACATAAGCTAAGTCTGTGCCACCATGGTTCCCTCAACAGCTTCTCAGTTCCGAGGGCAGCATTTTGCAAACATTACCTGTCTTGCTTTATGGGTTTTTTGTAGGAGGGCTTGCATAGTGATTACCTTTCAACAGAAGTGTCTGTGGAAGGAAACCTGGATATTTCAGAGAACAACAATCTATCACGTGTGTGGCTTGCTGAACTGCATTAGCCCTTCTAGTCTGTCTGGGAAGAGGGGATGAGCCTGGCCAGATCTAGATGGCTTATAGACAACCACTTTTTATTTCTTCTTATTTTACCACTCTTCAGAAGAGCAGCAAGCTGCTGGAAGACAAGGAGAGTAATCTGAAAGATGCTACAAATACAAGTTACTGGGGACATGAAATAATATTCTAATCTAAAGAGCAAGCAGGTCAAAACTCATAAGTGCGAACAAAAATATTTTTATAAAAATTGCTAGTACATGCAAAAAAGTATATTTATGTTAAAAGGTGTGCATTTCAACATGCAACATTAACTGGATAAAAATTATCATAGTAGCTATCAATATAATTGAGGTACGGGACAAAAGACAAAAGTCTTTATAAAGACTTTGAACTACTTGGAGCTTATTATATGATCCACGTAAAGCACCTCAAATTGCACAGTCCATCTGTCTACTAAGATATCACAGGCCTTCCCTGTAAATATACATTCAAAAACAAAGAAACATTTCTGGTTTCCTTTCCATGTTCTTAAAAATAGAAAAGAGAATAGAAAAACAAGAAGAGATGCCAATAGGTAAGATAGACAGTTCACATACATTATTAAACTTGTATCGTGAAGTCAGATGTTCAAGAACTTGTTTTATGTTACAGCTACAATTGACATTTGTTCTGCAAAGGTAACTACTGAAATGGAACTGCAAAGTGAGTATCTCTATAGCAAACTCTTGGCAGCAGCTCATATCTAATGCTGCATTCCTTTTTAAAAGGACAAGGCTTTTCCCTTTAAATATGAGTAACCTTTGTAAAACTGCACATAAGATGAAATATTTATCTTGAATAAAAGCTACAGGCTTTCTGTTCGCACTGTTTATCAGGAACACAGCATAAAGGCTTTTTCTGCTGATACACAACTTCAGCTTTTTAGTTTTGTAATCCCAATTTTTGTTACCTGAAAAAGAAATTCAGCCACAACACGGAAATGTCTGTTCTAAGGTGTCCACTAGAGAAAAGACAGGAGTAATTTGGATTTAGTTTCATTTTGAACCTCTATTTACATTGTACACAGAGTTTGGTAACACACACAGGAACCTGTTTGATTCACACTGACTGTGGTACACATAAAACAATCTCCATTAGAAGTTACACTCTTCTGTTATATTTTGCACCCCTTCTGTCATACGGATTCTCATACAAACATTCTGGATAACCCAGCTCAAGGTCACTGCAAACCATATGGTAGTTCAGTTGGCACCATTATGCAGTCAAAGAAATATAAAGATAAGCTACCCAAATGTCAGATCCTTCTAAGCACCAAAGTATAGGGAAACATTAGCTCAAAGCTCAGCAAGTAAATATAGAACTCTTCTTCCAGGTGCCTAATTCTGAATAGTTGCTTTAGATTCCTGGAAGCATCAGCATATAACTGAAAACAAGCAGTTTGAAGTTCCATTTATTAATATAAAGTCACTTAAACCTCCTTTCAATATATGGTGACTCTGCAAGGAGGAAACAGAACATAGAATATTACATTATGCCTTAATATTTGTCATTCTATATCAAAAACCAAGGGGGAAAAAAAGACTATAGGCATCCAAAAGTCACCAGAATTTTGAAGGGCTGTAGAGTAGCATGGGGTAAATACCCAGACCACACACTAGAGTGCAGTACAGAGGCATCTGAGGTAGTGTCTGTCCTGCTGCTGAACAAGGACAGAACAATATGAAGGTGTTACACCTCAGATCCTTCAACCTGGCATAATGGTATCCATAAGTCTCAGAAAGTCAATTGAAATTTAAAAATGGATTAGGTATAAACTGATATATATCTACAGATACATTACACAGAAGACAAAAATAAAGGGCATAAGGAGTGTAAGCAAACTACAAAGGCCTCAGAAACTTTTTGCTGGAGATATATAAGTGTTCAAGATGGGACTTCTTACAATTGACAAAAAGAATCTAGTCCATTTTCTTTTTTTTTTAAATTAACATTTTCCCCACAAGTTTAATCATGAATACAAACTAAGACACACAAGGGGAGGAAAATAAAAATTGAACCAAACTCAACACACTGGCATGCAGCTTTCCTTTCTAAGAGTTATCACCTACCATGTGTATTTCTCATAGCAGGAGCTAATGGCAATGATAATTCTAGAGACTGGACTATCTTTTTCCCATCATCACCAGAGAGGAAACAGGCTGATACCACATCAGCTAGAAGGATAATCACATGAAATTTAGCAATACATGAGGATTTTTTTTTTTCCAGTACAAGGTGGTGGAATGTACATACATTAATTTGTATATTCATTTTAACATGTGGACTAAACACTAATGGCTGCCTTTAGCATGCCTGAAATACTCCTTGAAATGGGTGCTCTCATATTTAGGAATGAGTAGCAATTTGGGGCTTGCTAATGTTAATATGCAATCAACCAAAGATGTCACCATTGAGAAAGACATAGATAACAAATTATTTGGCACTAAATCAGAATTCTGCATAACTCATCTGCTGTTCTTACACCATAAATGCTAACTCCACAGCAAGTTGACTTGTCCCTGACATAAACTTTGTAAAGTGAGGTTCTAATATATTACCTTCAAGTACAAAGGATACCTGAAAGAAACAAAAAGGACAAGTCTAAACCCTTGGGAAATAAAGAGAGGATAAAGGACTAATGGCACCTTCCCTGGCTGTTAGCTACTTCCACAAGAGAAATGGGAACTGTATCTTCAGCTCCCACAAAGAAACCATCCACACAGGCTCACTCGGCTTGAATGATGAGCACACGTGGCAGTTCCAGTTAAGAAGAGGTTACAAAGTGGTTACGAAAATTGTAACCTTGACAGTTAAGCTTGACTCCATGATATTCACAATAAGCAACTCCACAGTCATTGAGCAGTTATTACAGTATAATCAAATTGCATTTCATTTCTGTTGTTCTCACTTTAGTAGATGGTCTTGTTTATCCTGAGAACAAAATAAATTGTGCACAAAGATGCAATGAGCACCCTGTATTTAACTTCAATTACCAGCAGTTGTTAAAATGAAAGGTTTAATATTTTGTCAGAAAACTAATTGGAGAACTTGACAACAAAAGTTATTCACGAATGTGTATCTGCTCGATAAGCTTTGACCTGTAAATTATTTCAATGTTTAACTGCAAATATTCAAAACAATTTCCTGGCTTACTCAAGGAGGGAAGAAAAAGAATCCTAAATTTACTGAAGTGGCATTTTAAATTATTAAACTTTAAATATTGTCATGTAGAAGGAAATTTATCTTAAACCAAAAAATCATGAGGGATTTAGAAATACCTTCAAATACTCATGTGAGAAGTGTCAGAAGTGACAATCAAGAAAGCAGTCAAATAAAATACAAACCAATATTTCAAATGCAATTTGCCCAGCCTGGGCTGCTCAGCTACACCAGTGTAGCTTTTTCTCCAGTCTCCCCAGCAGAAGTTTATTTTACGTTCTTGTCAACTTATTTTCTTTCCTATTGTTCATCAGTATTCATGTTTATCAGTGTAAGACATGTTCTTCACTAATTCACAGAATCAGTTTATTCCTGCAGTGACTTCTGTAGCCTGCAAGGTGCTTCAATGAAATATCAGATACATCACTATAACAGAAGAGCTGGGTGAGAGACAAGGTCATGTATCCTGTTCTATGATCACAAGATTTGCTTAGCCAAGATCTGCAAAATTAATTGCATTTATTAATGTATTTTACCTCAAAAGTTTGGAAAAAATTACCATTCTATGAACTGAAGAGTATTTTGCCTCCCTGGCTGCAGTTATTTGGGTGTGCAACATGGAGTTGGTGGTACAGTTAGGTTGGTTGGTTTGGTTTTTTTCTTTGCTGTAAGAGCATGCCTGCAGAAGGAAGTGTATCAAATAAACACTTCTTTCAGTTTTCCATTTGTTCTTGAGATGAACTTTCAGCATGTTTTTCAGCATGGTTTTGAAGCTAAATGCTTTCCTCATCATTTTTAGGTGTGTAGGAAATAAGTGTTACAGAGCTCAGTGCAAAACCTTCTGGAAGATGAAATTGCATTTACAGTATCTCCAGAGAATTTGCTTTTACCTACTCACTCATTCCCTGGGAGATGTCATCCACTCTCGATTTTAACAGACACTCTCACGCCCACATATTTACAAACATCAAGACATATGCTTAGTGGTCTGGCCAAGATCATTTGTATGCAATGTGGAAAACAAGGGATGTTGGCTATCAAATTTCTGTAGGTTTCTTCTCGATTAGCAATGGCAATAACTTTTTATATTCTTGAAGAGTTAACAGTTATTACGGGAAGTCTTTTGCAATAAGATTTCTTCTTATTTCTTATAAGAAATAGCATATACTACAAACTTGTTCCCACTCTTCTGTTGTCAGAATACCTAGTCTTCCACTAAACAAGACACTGTGGTCCTACTGAAGTGCAGACCCATTAGGTTTGATAGAAACAACACAATCTTTCATTTGATCAACAGGGAATGTTCTTCACTATTGTTTTAGGCCGTTCTTTTAAAACTTATTCTGCTGTTTCTTCTGGTGCTAACACACATTTCTATTCATGCCTCATCCATAGCAAATCCATCTTAAAATTCGTTATGAGTCTCTACAAGGATTATTTCCATAGCTATTAATCCCACTTCCCTGTTGCCTCTTACCCCTTGAGCAAATCCCAGTGCTATACCACATAGACCTTTGCTTAGTAGGATGAAAAACAAAAACAAAACCTGCAAAACAAAACCATCAAAATCCTATATGTATGGCTACTGCTGAGAGACAGTTTCCCAACCGGTCTGTGCAGCCTGTTTTGAAAACACTTCCAGCCTATGTTACTAGGGCAAGACCAGGAATATAACAGCCATTCAATCTGACAAACAATTTACTGTACTATAAAAGTACTCACCAGACAAAACTACATGTATATCTGTACAAAGGAATATCCAGTTTACTATGGTTTCATAGTGCCAAAGTAAGTAAGTCCCAGCTAACCCCTGCTTACCAAGTCAATGATAACCCTTAGCCCCTGTACTCCTACAGAACCTGACATGGCCTTTCCTCCTCAATGGCAGAGCTTTAAACAGTCCCTCAGACTCAGCTATGCAGTGGGAACTTACAACTGCCTCTGGAAAAAAGATTTCAGCTGTACTGTATTTCAGCTCTTTCCAAGGAATGTAGTCCCTTTTAGGAATAAGATCATTGGAGGTCATTATCACTTGCTGCTACTCTTACTTAGAGGGGATATCCAGAAATAACAACAGCTACCTGCCAAGTCTCTTTCAAGCTCAAACACTGCTTCCCCTGTATCTTCAAATATGGCAGTGTGATAAAGGCTCAAATCATCAAAATGCCCACAGCTCCAAAAGACAGATTTGCTTCAAGTATGCTGAGTTTATTCACTGCAATTAATTTAGCTGAATTAGTTTATAAACATTTAATCTGAGATGCTATTGCATGTAATACAAATACTTTTAATAAGAAAGTAAAAAACAATGTCAAAAAACAAAGACTTAACCCACTATGGAATTTTTCTTTTATACATCTTTTCCAAGACTGAAGTTGTTAGTAGTTGCTACTGAGCCTAGGGGGAGACGTTAATTTTGATAGATAACTAGCCATTTATAAGCTGCATCAACTCTCAATTTTAATGGTGCAGTCCTTCCAGCCCTATTTATACCTCTGAAGATTAAAAAAAGTAAATGAGAATGTTTTCACTAAAACAAAACAAGAAAAAGGCTTTAGTAGAAATGTTAAAGTATGCAGTGACACTTGCCTTTTTTGCTTTCAATGGCATTGGAGTTTTCTGTAGCTATGAAACTCTAATGGTTCATAACACGTCAATAATCTAAGTTCCTAATGCATCAAAATAAAGAGGTAAACAATGAATAACTTAAAAGAAATACCCTGGAAGTTTGTTGTTAAGATCCTTAATCTAGGAACATGCTATGATCAAATTCCTTTCTTCTTCTGTAACATCCAGGCTTAATAAAAACAGAAGTTTGTCTACCATTTAATCTCATTTTATCACTGTGCTGGTATGCTAATCTGTCATCAAGATGTGGAAAGCAGAGACTACAAATGTTAATTAAAATGACACAATTCGGTTTGGATCCAACCGAAGCCATGAAATTCAGGGCTTGTATTTCTCTAAGTGTTCTATGGAAAGGTCAAGATCAAACATGTATAAATGCACTATACTATGATATCATATTTGTGTGAAGTGGTGGAGAATTACCACTGTAAGATGACACATTTCATATGAAAGGAAGCACTTTATACCTTGCTACTACATAGACTAAATTTACTTTGTCACTTAACTTGAGCTATTTCATCCGTCTTACAGAGAACATATTTATGCAATTGTGGTACAAACAACCACCAGCAAAACGATCCTCACAGGAGCACTCCAGGAAAGAACGTGAAAGAACAGAGTGCTTTATGACCAGTGCTTTTACTTTATCTGCAGGGAAGTTTACTGACTTGTTCTCTACACATATTTAATTTCCTTGTCTTCAAACATTCATTTCACTCATTTGTCTCCACATAGCCAAGATCATTACGGGGAAACTTATGAAAGAGAATTAGCATCTAATGACTGAATTGTCATAAATAGCAAGCATACATTTTAGAACTTAAGCACCCTAAATTTTATGCCACTTTTGTGTTCTCTAAATGTTTCTTATGTGAAACATGTAATAACCTTGGCAAGCCCTGAAACAAAAGGGCTTATGTATAGGGTAAACATAAATTCACTTTAAACTGAGGAATAGAACCAACAGAGGCAAAACTGCAATGCAAAGAGAAAACTTAAGGGAAGTATTCATTTGAGCAAGAGATTAAAGTAAAACCAATTTGTATATTTCCATGCTTACAAATATTTAAGTTTTACTGAAAAATTTCTTTAATATTCTCTCTCAGCCAGACAGCACGGGCATTGGAGTTTTAGACTTTTGGATCCCATCCAATTTTAAATTTAACTTTGTACCTTTAAGGACCATGTGCAGAAACCATTATATCACTGACCTTTCTGGTCTTCAGCTGAACTTGGCAGATGATTTTAAGTGACCTACTGAAATCATTATGAAATCTGCACGATCAGCAAGAATGAAAAAAAGAACATACTCTATATGCAATGCAGCAGTTTATTGCATAATAAATGATTTTTGATCAATAATTTTTTATATTAACAATAATTTCTCTATGAACACTGCACATTTAATCACCTGTTCTTTCTGAATCCAGGGTACTAGATCTGATACCTCCACAATATTCTTTCAAAGGGGTCTACAGTCTACAACTTTTGAAAAGATAGTCCTACTGGTTTTAACCTATGAAATCTTTTGTTTCATGAATTTAAAGGCAGACAACTAAAGTGAACGCTAAAAAAATTAAAATTTAAGTACCTCTTTAAATTCAAAATAGCTCTACTTAAAATTTGAGTTCAGATGTAGGAAGAAACACTACTTTCAGACATTGGATATTTTTGGACATTTATTACTACTATTAACACGTACACTGTCATCCCATCTATCTCTGCAAGTCAAAAACACTTTAAAACACAAGATAACACTATTCCTAAAAGGAATATTAAATTAGAAGAAAAGGTAGCACTTTCCCTATTGGCCTCAAAACCCCTCCCCTCTCTTCTCTTTGCATTGCTATGGAAGCATTTTCATATAATATTTATGATTAATAAACAGTTAAAACCTAGATTCCTTAATATATATGCAAAAAATGATAAGATATTATTCTTTTTCGTGTTCACTGGTGGAATATACAGATATTTCAACATTTACTCAAAATTTATTATACTGGGTTCAAACAGAAATAGAGGAAAGTCTCCATAGTCGAAAGTGTGTTTACAGAGAAAACACCATTAAACAGTAAAGAGACCTATGAAAAAAACTAAACATGTTTAACATTCCAATTACTTTCTGATTTATATTTTCATGGCTCATCTCTTTGGATGCTCTAAGCACACTGTATATTAAGAAGTATATTCTATATTAAGAAAATGTAAAAGGAACAGCAGGCAATATAATATTTCACAGTTTATTCTTCCATCCAGAGGGAAGTAAAGGCACTTTAGTAACAAAATGAGGAATTAAAAGAGGCGTCATTACGTGGCAGATGTTAAAAGCTTATAAACAAGAAGTTTGGGGGCTTTTCTCCAGCCACTGCTTGATTATGAACAATAAAAGACAGCAGAGTGCAGTTCCACTATGAGGCCCTAATGACAGTGAGGGCTTTAAATGATATGCCACCCATGAATTCTTACAGAAATTACAAATAAGTTAGCATCATTAAGACTACAATTTTTTGTAAATGTGTAAGTCATTACTAACAGAAAATTAAAAATACTTCCTACCTAAATTGTTCATGAAGAAAGCCTCAGCACTTTGTAATACTTTCCTGTCACAAAAGTGCCAAGTATTTCCAATTTGCAGATGAGATCATACTCTAAAAACGTTCACATCAGTGAAATGGCGGGGGGTCGTCAGGAGGAGGACTTGCAGCACATTGCTATTGGCATGAGCAAAGCTGCCACAATGTGCTGTGCCTCTCATTGGCCCCTCCGGACCACTGGAACAATATTTGCATGTTGCTATGTAGACAGGAGTCATTGCCAATTCATCCCATTAACAAGACCGGACCTGGTTCTGGTTGATAAGAATGGTTATTGTTTGAATAGAATGTGCTGATAAAATACTCCCCCCAGGTAAAACTGATAGTTTTTATGTGCTTGAAGAATGTCAAATTCTTGCCTTGCAACCACTCATTGAACAGAAAGTTTTAGTTGCATATCATCTTTGTTAGTCTTGCTTTTCGGCAGATTTGGAAGAATGATTCCTCATGTTTTTCAAAGGGTACAACGAATTTGTCGACTATTTTAATCCTTTCAATCCACGGGCTAAATAATAATTCTCAAATAGTTTTATATACATTTATTACATGATTGGTTGTTTTTTCTTTTTAAAGTAAGCTGGAGCAGCTGTATGTCTGACAATCTGACTTTATGCATCTCATGAATAATGATTGAGGGTTCTTAGCTTTCAGTATAATTGGAAAGAAAAGATACTATATACAAACACAGTATGCTAAAATACTATATACAAACACAGTCGGTTAAAAAGCATTGCTAAGCAGTTACGTGCTTAGACGTGAGGAAATGCCAAATAACAAACACCTACTCTTGAGAGAATTCACTGTGCAGATAATGGTGTTTGGGAGAAGAAAGGATGAGACTGTTTATTACCAGGCTTCACCAAGATTTGCTAATGCCACAGAAGAGCAAGAGTAAAGATCTGAGAGCATGAAAAAGACCAATTCTCCATCCATCTGTCCTCACCTCAATATATCCATGCTCACTCCTGTTCCATCCATAATCTTAGCTTAATCAAACAACATTCAGCCTTCTTTACCACACAATCCTAGCCTACTTTTAAGACAATCATTAATATCTTACAGCCTTTTCTGAATTAACACTGTGAGATAAAAGGTGTTATCATTGCTTTGCAAATGGGATTGCAAAATACAACTTGAAATATTTAGAATCTCTTATTTTCAGAGAATACAGAACGCTGTACATATTTAAAACAGCATTTCTATTACTTTCAGTTGCAGCTGAAAATGCTGACTTCTGTACCTCAAATAATATGCTTAATTTTCAGTATTCATTCCGTATTATGTTTTCCAGCTTCAGCAAAAATAAGCTAAGAATCCTACGCAAATTCTTTCATAATTGTACCCCTCACCTCTTGAATAATATTGGGGGGGATAAGATTGTGTAATTATATACTGCAGTGTACTGTTTAAGTGCAACTTTGTTTTCTATATTTTGAATTCTTGACTTTATATCTTCAATAATTCTTTAGAATTGGAAGTATTTTTATGTTCTTAGAATAAGCCAACAAGGTAAGTTCTATCATACAGCATCACAGAAAGGTAAGGAATAGCATCAGAACCTTTTAATGTGATAACTTCTGACTTATTAAATATCCAGCAACACAGTTGAACACTGTTGTCCTCACCCATCCCAATCCCATCCTTTCTCTATCTATAGCTTTTTGTCTAGGCAGCCCTAATCCATGTTGGTCAGGTTTCTCACCACAGGCTCTCCTTTTCTTTGTATTCCACCTCCTTCGACTATCCCTCCTGGATCACAGTTCCAGTCTCCTTATCCTAGCACTGCGTTTTTCCTTCCTCCCTCAGTTCTCAAAGGCTTTCGTTCGATCAGCTCTCACTTTGTTCACAGCTCCCAGTAGTGGCCTCTTTGGCCAATCAGTGCTGATTCTAAATACCTCTACACTCCTGACCAAAGGATCTCTTCACATGGTCTTACTCTCCTTAGCCTCTTGGAGAGCATAGAAGTCTGCCAGCCCACAAAGGCTTTAGGCTGCTTGAATTTTGTTTCAGAGATGAACACAGCCAGTGCAAACATAATCTTTGCTTTAGGGCAAAATTCCTCAATCATGGAATGACATATAAACCTAGGAAGAACTGCAGGTTGCAACTTGGCCAGCTCTGGGTGGATTTTCATAGGAGTGGCAAAAGGCACATCTCTAGCACAAAGGCCGCCCTGTATCAAATTTCAAAATATGCCCTAAAGAACTGGCAGGATAGTGTACATATATTACTGGGCAGCATTTTCTTTTAATTCAGGCAAACTAAACAGCTAATTTTCTGCTCATTCCTCTCTTAAAAATAATAAAAAAAATTCCACACCCTTAGCTGCCACAAAATCCTTCCTAGAACAGTTTAATTGGTTGGAATTTTTGAAGTTAAGGGATAATGCAGCCATAGTCAGCAGGTCTTCAAAGGATAGAACAATTAAGGGAGGTGTGGATGCCCTCAAAGAAATAATTTATGATATGATGTCATTACAGTATCCGGCATTATGAACTAGAACGCACGCAGTACTAACACGACTTATGCTGATTCTCCCAGGCTATCCATGGTGGAATTCCTGCATGGGACTGGCAGAAAGAAGGAATCCCACATTTGCTCCAATGACACCTTCTGTTGCAACATCCATCCTACTCCAGCATGAGATAGGATCACATTGGCTTGATGGAAGACAATGGTTGTGGGTCTGAGCCCTAATTCCCCCTACCCCACCAGATCCTACTGGTGCCTTTTAAAGTTATGTGAATATTGTGATGGTTGAATCATTCACTTAGACAAAAAGTATCACTATCATAATTCATAGTGTATATGTAACACAAGTAGTGACATTTCAAAAGCAGTATCAACCAAGTGCACTTTCTGAAATAGAAGTTATTCAGTGTACTATAACACACAGTGATAGCTTTCCCTCCATAAATAGAATGGTGGTCAACATTTTGCAATCCTCTTGAGCAAAAACATATTTCACTGTTCAAATTTCAACAGCATACCTTTTTCTGCACAATAAATAATGGTTCTCTTAAAGTTCCATAAGGAACTAAAATCCTTTCAAGGTTTAAGGGATTTGAAATTCCTCCCTCCCTCCCTCCTCATGCTATATAGATGCACGCAATGATCTCTCCACAAAGACTTTTTAAAAAATGAACAAACCCACGTGGTATGGCAAACAGGAGAACCAGAAGATAATTGCAGGAATCCATCACTGCACTTTTCAGGATTTATGACTGACATTGACTGCACTAAGAGTCAGTTCTATTAAGTAAAATATTGCAAATATGTTATTTAATTGTTTGCCTTTATGGTGACACATTTGTACTATAGAGTCATGAATAGCATAAGCTGTTCTTTAGTAGATACTCCAGTATACTATTGTTGACTAGTAATACAGGTCTTTCCTAAAACAATGCAGTTTACCCCCTCTCTCCCTGTCCAGTTAAAGCATATTTTAAATAAATATAGAAAAAGAGTTAGACAGGAGACTGCTTTTCAAACAAGAAGTCTGCTCTCTAAGGTGACAATTTAATTCTAGAAAGCAGTGTGAAATGAAGCTAGTGTCTCTAAAAATATATTACTTTTCATGTTACTCAATACCTTCGCTCTCCCAGAGAAAATTTCCTGCTCTGGCTGATGGCCAAAGAGATTATACAGTAAGAGGCCATATCCTTTTGCCTTTCATTATCTAGGCTATATTTCTTACTATTACAATGTAATCAAAGTACTTCCTTTCTAGCCAATATTTGGCCCTAACACGGATCAACATTTTTCCATTGGTATTTTTAAATAGCTGCTCTGAAGAGAAACATCATTTCACTTCAGCATTTCTTCATTTTGCCTTCACACGGTGATAAAAATCAAAAAGTATTCCATTAGATCTATGATGATTACCCTCAGAAGGTTCTCAGGCTATAAGGTTTCACGAAGCATAAAATTAGAAAAGTGAAAGGGATTCAAATATTAGGTGAAAGGATAGTTTTAGTTTTCTCAGCTCAAAATAGACACGACAAAATAGCTATTTATAGGAATAATATAATCACATACAAATAAGAAAAAAAATTCAGATAAGTTTAAAAAAGTTGCAACAATTGTTTGGTATTTGATTTTCTCATTTCAAGTTCCTCTCCTGATTTTTGTGGAAAAGCAACCAAAAAAAGCAGTTCTGTTTTCACAACAAAGTAAGAGAATCTCTACAGGACTTTCTGGCCTTACTGAAGTTACATGGTACATGTATAATTTGTCTTCACGGAAGAAATGGAGTTTTTAAACCATGGTAGCCTACAATCTTTTCAGAATCTGTATCTGTTTGTATGTATGGAACAGACTTCAGCAGGTACATGCGTATTTGCTAACAAGGAGTGGAATAAAGGAGTCAAGAGTTCTGGACTGTAATGGTAGCTCTGGAATGGGACATGATACTCTGGTTACAAAAACCACAGCTAAGTACAGGCTTGTCTCAGTCATTCTCTACAACTGAGTGTCTTCATGAAATGATAAATGACAGATGAGAGGTGACTATATTTGGGGTGCAGTAGTGCTACAAAATTGCAGTAAAGCTCAAATCCAGTGAAAACGGCAAAACTCCCTCAAGATTAGAAGAAATAGTAGTAATAATAATAATATTTGTTGCTTGCACCAAGCTACATATATTCAACTATGCCTTGTGCTTACACTCCTGACTGATACTTGCCTTGCTTGCACCTTGGGATATCTTTGTGCTGTATGAGGAGAGAGAGTCACCAAAGGATCTCATGAGGTCTGTTGTACTACAGATTTAATTCCGTAACCTGGCTACATTAGAGAGAAGACCAAGCTCTTCTCTGTCTGCTAGCTTGTTCTGCCTCTGTTACCTCTCATCGATGCCCATGTTTCAATACTAGGGTTTAATACTTTAGGAATAAGTGGAAAGGTCATTTATCCATCAGATTCTTGAAATAAGTCTCCTTGTTTCCTGCATTGCCTTTATGATGAAGAGTAGTTTGAAACTGGAACTGATTGTGCAACATGTTTGCTTTCTTGAAGCTTAGAAATATGGACAAATTGTTAGAATATCAAGATAACAGCCAGAAGCCTTCCTGTCCCTGGCTCGCTCTCATTAAACATTTATGTGCTTCAAAATCAATTTCACATGCACCTTCCTCTTGCTTCAGTTAACTAATAAATTAGAACTGGACACTGGCAAGAAATTTCAAAATATGACTATACTTACCATCAGCTTTAAACAAGCTCAGAAATAAGCCCTTTTTTACATATTGTGCCTTTATTCAGGATCTTGGGTTTAAGTGAACTCTTTAGTACAAGAGCTTGCATTACAGGTGGTACCAAAGCAGTGATCCTCCCACTCCCAAAAAACTAGTAATATTGAGAATAATTTAAAACATTTCCAGAGCTATTACGTAGAAAGACTGCATCTGTCAGAAATGAATCTCCCTGCAGCCTAAACACCCAGTCTGAAAGATTTTGGCATTCCATTCTTCAGCAAGCCAAGGAAAGGTTCAGTTTTATTCTATAGGAGTCACTAAATAAACCTAACAGAGCAACTGATCTAATTTATCTTCTGGCCAAAGCTATTCCGCTTCAGCTTATGCAAGAAAGTTTAATTTTAGAAGAATAACAGATGCCTGCAATATTTTAGAAGCCCCAGCAGATCTCCTCCCTTTCACTTTGGCCCACAATACAAGATCTTTTGGGGAGTCAAGATTAAATATGTCAGACTGAACATTTGATACTGTTTGTTTAGAGAGTTCTGTTCATTTTCACTTTTCTAAAAAAAACAGTAGCTCTTTAAACTTTCTCATGGGACTTCAAATAGATGACAGGCTAACTGCAGTTATTCAGACATTTTGTTTTGCAGGCATAATGCTTCAAACAGTATTGGTAATACCCTAAGTACAATATGAAACCTACATTCACTGCAATTAGCATGAAGAATGACTAATTAAATACTTTACAAAAACATCTAGTGTTACAACTGAAAAAAAGGGATCTTCTTAAAATTTAGCAGAAATATGCCAAAGTATGTCAGGTACTATTTCTATACTTTAATTTCCAGCATGTGTATTTCAGTAATCTTCAACACGTCATGCAATTTGACACCATTGCTGTTGGGTTTTTTTAAATTTTAATTAAAAGAAAAAGCAGTTCTTTATGGTACCACTAGTGAAATTCCCTTAGATTGACAGTCATGTGCATTCCTCCCAAGAAGATTATGTCAGCCCTTGATTCACTGCAGAACAAAGAATCCAACAAAGAAATACCACATTTTAAACAGCATATTATCACTCCTAAACAAAGGTGCAAATAATTATTGTACATCAAATATTACCTCTGTGTTAACTCACCACTGAAATCCCTTCTAGTTCAGAAAACAGGCCTTAAGAATTACCATTACACTTTTCAAGACTTGAGAAGTTCAACGCCATGTTTCCATCTTAGAGATGCACCTGATACACATGGAATGGATAATGGCATGGTGTTAAAAAAAATCCCAGCCCCCACACCCAGTATCTTTCAGATTTGATTTAAAATAAAAGTTTTTGATGCTTCCATTCTTAATGCCCACTTGAATATTTTATTCTTTTCTGATTTTTAATTCAGTCATAGATTTAGTTACTGATTTTTGATGAACAATGAGGGGAAAAGCCTTTTTGTTCAAAGAGTCTTGTCTTAAATATCTTCTATCTGATCAACAATTTTGAGGGAGATTATATACATAAGTATGTGGTTTCAATTTTGACTACTAGGGAAAAAAGGTACTAAGAAAGAGGTTTTTGTACTCTTCAGTAAGTATAAATGATCAAACAAGAACATAGATCCAATATAATATGGAAGGCAAAGACAAAATGGTAAGTATGAAGCTATTCCCTGCACAATATTCACCAAACAGTACTCAAGAAAGAATTCAAAGGTTGAAAATTAGTTAGCAATAAAAAGGAACAGAGTTATTTTAAAGAATAACAGAACAGCAAGTTGATGAAAGACTTAACACATGTCATGTATTAAGAACTTCAAATTAAGGGCAGATGTGTTCTACTTGTGGGAAGACAAGAAAATCAGCATCACTCTATGGAACTGGACTACAGCCTAAAAAAATCCCTAGGATTAGGTTCTGGATGTTATGCATGAGTGGGACTAGTTTATACTGTGAAAGAGAAAACTTTTTTAATACCTGAAGGAAAAAGTAGGGGGAGATGAAGTCTCTTGGTAGACAGATGTAAAGGGCTATGAAGTCACTTGGTTTCTGGAAGAGATACTTGCCCTTCTCTGAAAATAAATTGCTGTTTCTTGAAATACAGGTTTTAAGAAAGGAAACAGGGATAGGCACAGATAGTAGTGTTAAATGTGTGTAGGTAACTTACTACAGTCAGTTTCTAAAGCAGAATTCCCCATTAGTCATACAGATTAAAAGTATATGATAAAGCACTAGGAACTTCATCTCTTCTGTTGTATCTGATGGTCATCACCTCTTCCCTACAATGTTTTATCTGTACTTTAATTAGTAGAAATAAGTAAAGGACATTTCTGTTGGAAGAAAATATGTAAGTGTGTAGTTGGCACAGAAGGCAGTCAGATTGTGGTGTTCCTCCTAAAGCTCCTGCCAGGAAGCTCTGCACCTCAGTTTCATCACTTATGAGCAGGAGATACGAATAAGATTTTTGTCTACAGTAGTGGGAGTCCTTAAAGAGATATCAAAACCAGATTGAACTGGTAAAAAAAAAATCCAGTAAGGGCAGTGCCTAAGGCCTCTCTCTCTAGCATTCCTAAGTAGTGGCTGTTTCTTCAGTTCTTCCATTTTACCCATAAATAGCGTGTTCGCATGTACTGTAGTTTTCTTGCACTGCCAATTCACAGAATACCTTAGGCATATATGAGAAGATACATGCACAGGGTTGATGGTTCCTCATGTCTCCCACTGTCAGCTATTTGCATTCCAAGAATCTTTATTAGGTGTGTCAAGAGAGCCTTTCTAAGGAATCAGAAGTTGCTTATTTCACTTCTGACATTCCTCATCTAAGGAAGCTATTGCAGTACTCTTCGTGGGAAAACACGTATAAGATGTTAAAGTCCAGCTACAGTGTTACCAGCTACCAAAATGCAAATTTCTGTAAATATGAAAAGCACTTTGAATTGAAGTTAGATACATTATTCTTAGAAATAGCCCTTCTCTTGTTAAGGCATCAAAGGGCAACCAGACTATTTCCAGAACAATATTTTTTGCTTCCAGCTTGTCTCTCAAAAACTCACACTGGCTGCAAAAGCAATCTTAATAGAACACCATGTAAACGAGGTATAAATAGAACTTAAACTTAAGTGGGGACTTCTCTATCTAGACTACTATGCTTTTGTTTGCTCCATGCCTCTTGTAGGTGTGTAAACTCTATCACAACACTCAGTCAGGTTTCAGATTGCAATAATCCCTGCTACAAATTTTAAGATTACCTCTTCTCCAAAAAAAAAAAAAAAAGAAAAAAGGAAAAAAGAAAAAGTTCAGGTTAACTGAGATTACAGTTACCGCTAGTTTCATTGCTGGTGCAGAATAAGGGGAGCTGGCAAGGCACTGTACAAACTGGAGCGAAGAACAGATTTGCCAGGCAACGTGCTTCCAGTTGGAAAACAGACTTCACTGAGGTCCATGGGAGATTCATACCACGTACTACAAAAATTATATGAACGTGGGCCCTTTCTGAAAAACAGAGTTGAATTTTGTTTTCACAAAGGTTAGTAGGAATTCTTTTCCTTCCACTTGAAAATGGAGAACAGGTAGTCTAGATTGAATAATTTGCTTTAGGAGAAAAATTAACCTTTTAGATTAAAAGAACTTAGGTTCTTCTATAAAGATATTCAAGACAAAGAAGAGAATCATATAATATAAAGAAGCTTTTCACTAAGTGTGGTTTTAGTAGATTGTTTCTGATTTCTTAGTGCATGACCTCCTATTATTCTGGATATTCATTTTATAACTTCAATATTAATACACTGTTAGACAATACTCATGTGTGTAAAAACACATGACTAGAGATAATATTCCCCTCAGTCCAATTTTGACACTCTCTGTTCCACAAAAAGATGGGGAATACATACTTTTCCAAAGGTTACCCAAAAAAAAAAAAAAAATCAGAACATTTTACAGAATTAAGTAAAGTCAGGGGAGGAACCAAAGTACTGCATAACAAAATTCTCCTGGCTATTCTCTGTGCTCCATCACATACAGAGCATTGACTTGTCTTAATCACACATTTGTACAACAAAACAGACAACTGGACTTAAGTAGCAGATTTCTAAGCTCCTGAAGAACTCCATTTGTTAAAGTCAAAATTTTCATTTGCACTCTAAGCTCCATAGAATTGTTCTGAATTGTGAATTAAGCATGAAGAACCCCATGCAAATTCTCTCTAAACAGAGAGGTTATTACAATATGCACCGGTTTGTTTTCCAAAGGGTCTAAAGTTTAAAGTTGCATATAATACACTACACAATGCTCTTTTCAGAAGCAGAAAAGTTATGGATAGGATTATATACATTCAATCTAGATATGTTTGTTGGGACAGCAATGTCCACTTTCATGTCAACATTTAACTCCCTTCCTGTTCCCTATTTAGAAATCAGTACTTACACTAAGGTGAGCAAATTAATCCTTGAGAATGACAGGGTAAGAGAAAAGCAAACACTTGTCATACTATGAATAAATAATGGCACAGCGAATCAGGTCATCCTTGGGATCAACATGGTCCTAGAGATACATACCACATTTTTGTTGCAGTTTGAACTAGCTAGACATTGCATAATGTAGCAGCCTTCATACTAAGCAAAATATCTGCACCTATAGGCAGCTGCATACAAAAACCTGCAATGTCATTAGTCAAACGCTGAAATCAGCAAAGCACACTATGAGTGAGACAATTAATGAACTCAATATCTTTTTAAAGTACAAATATTGAAATGCAATCCAACCTTGTGCTGAAGGCTGATGTAGCAGAGCCATCTTTGACACAGGCAGAAGGCAGAGTAAGAGTCTGCTTTGAATCATGATGACTACATTCGGTTAAAGGTTACTTAGCCAACACCATCCAGCTTGGGAAATTTTAATACTGCATCTTCCTTCTCAGTCCAAAGCCTGTAATTTCTATCCTCATGTAATTTCTATCCCCACCTGAAGAACAGTCCTTCTGAGGACAACAGCTGTGAAAGAACATAATATAGTGGGTCTGCTATAACTATTAAACTATGGAAGGCCTTCATTGACAGCGAATTTCTGCATCAGTATATATACAAGTTTGCTGTGGCTCTTACGCCAGTCCTGGGTTCTGGAGTGACTTTGGCTCTAATATCACACTATGTAAGGTCATATGCTTCCAATTTTCAGGTTGCCACTTACTTGGATTACAGCAGCAGTGGTGTCTTCTCTATCCAATATGAGATTAAGTTAATCTCATTCACGTTGTGTTTTAGGCTGGTTTGTTTGTTTTAAAAAGGGAGGTGAGGCTTTAATCAATGATTTAGAAATCCTCTGAGAATAAAGAGAGATTCTAGGCTGAAACTCTGAATCACCAGCCTCTGAATTAGCAGTCAGGAGCATGTTCTAGAATTGCAATGCCTGGCATCTGTAACAATTCCCCAGTTAACTGCAAATCACCATCTCCATCTACTTCCTTTACAGGTAAAGTCCCCAAAATTACCTCTTAGGGGTTTTGTGGAAAACAGGCTTTTATAGATTCCTTCTAGCCATATGGCAAACCTGAGGAAGCTCAGTTAGAATTAACTCTTATTCTGTCCAAACCCTCCCTAATAAAACTTGAAAGCCCTCACCAGCACCAATGCTGTTTTGAATAAAAAAGGCAGAAAACACACAGTAATGTTTACCTCTGTAAGGTTATATGTGTTTTCCCTTATTCTTCTCCACACAAGACACTCCCTGTAGCAACATCTCAAGCAAATAAATTGAGAATTAAGTTGTCCATTTCTATTTTTCTAAGAGACAAAGGATTGAAGTCTTTAAATACAGTCAATATTGATATTAATTGATAATAAAGACTGCAACATACAAATGGGAAAGGCATATGTATGGGAAAGGAAATGTATGGGAGAGACACGTTTAAAAAATTAATCCGTACTACAATGCTGCATTTATGTTATACTGCTTCTTAACTATGATTCAAGCTCTCCCTAAATTAACATCTGCACAAAAGTTCTTTCTAGTAGCAGTGATTCACAAGCATTCTTGGGAAAACTATCCAATACAGAGGGAATATATATTTTTCCTCTCTGAGAATTTTCCTTCTCAAATTTGCTTCACTGATGTGAAACTTCACCGCTTAAGTATGATCATAGTCTAGGAGACATAAAAATCCATATTTAATTAAGAAAAACTGTTAAAGTGCAGAAAGAGAAATTGAGATAATTTTATCATTTTTTTCAAAATCAGTTCGGAATATATGTATCAAAATTGGACGTCTCACCTTTGTGAGAGAACTCAAAGAATTTAGGAACATAAATCCCACTAGTTGATTATAATGGAATTCACTTTGAGGACTTGCCATGCAGCAACCCTGAGAATTAAATTTTCTGTGGGTTAGTCATTCAGAATTACAGCAGGCCCTTAAAAAAAGAAAAATACTTTACTTCTCTACTTTCTATTAATATCTTCAATGCTGAATAAGAACTTTCCTGGAGGATTTTTCTTTTACTTTTTAGAAAACACTAATACACTCAGTAACTTTTGTTTATTTATCTGCTTCAGGCACGTATCAATTGGCCACTGCAGATTTTAAAAGGATTTGGTTTATACTGCTTGTAAACAGGCTACATGATAAATAGGAATGTCAGTTATCTTAATGTAAGTCTTTACAGTTTAAAAAGTAGAAAATTCTGAGTGAAGGGATCTAACTGGAACTAAGAATGATTTTTGCCAATAAGTATTTAGCAGAAGCAGCTGATTTTATATATTAAGAATAGGAAAAATGAAAAGCCACTTTTACACCTTACATTGTATTTGTTAATTCAATTATCTACATAGTTTCATTCATATAACAAATAACATTTCATGTTATTTTCTGAATGAATTGGTTCAGCATGTATTTACATTCAGAACTAGCAGAGAAACATTTCCAGGGAGAAGGAAGCAAAGCAGAAAAAGTTTTTGTGAGCTTCACATTCTACTAAGTGGGACATCTGATACTGGAATAAAAATTCTAAGCCAGCACATTTTTATAACCAGCTCATACTGGACAATAACAAAAAACTACTCTTCAGACTTAAAATAAATAAAAATTAACTCACATAACTCAAACTATGCATATTGCTTTTTTTTTTATCCAGAACTATGCTTTAGCTTGAAATAAGCATGTCAATTCACTTATGCATTATCTTTTTTTAATAACTTGGGTTTTGTTTAGGGAATAAAGTGAAAATTAAATCAGTTCACACTCAAACTACAGGTAATTGTCATTATGAGAGACATGTTTCTACTTGATCTCTGGGCTTAAGTACGGTATTACAAATAATATCTGTGCCCACTCAGGGCCTTCACAGTCCAACATGGGCAAGTAGAATATCTAACTGTAACTATGAGTTACTGCAAGCAAATTTAACTTAAAAAATCCAAACAAAACCCCCTTTTGCTTTCTTTGATGCATCATACAATGATTGTCTTAGACACTAAAACATTTATTTACCTGACTGATAACACAATATTTATTTTTGCAATATTCTCTAACTTGACAATGAATAGGAACACATGCCTACATACAAAAGAGGAAAAAAAAGAATTTTCTTTATTGATTTTGCAGATTTGAGAGAATGCCATTGCATTGTAACTGGCTCCATTTTGGTTAAGTGAATGTACCTGTTAAACTAATCAACAGAGAATTTATATTTTTGTTGAACTGGATTCCACTCTGCTATCTTATTCCCAAGAGGAAACTGTGTGAGTATTACACTCAGCACTCTTGGAAAAGTTTATTTGAATACAGCTTGTTTTCCTGTATGAAGAAGTGTGCTTCAACCCCAAGGTTTTTAAGGTGTTGGGTTTTTTTTTTCCCCTGTCTCTGAAAACCAAAGCTGTCATGACATACAGAGATACACTTGACCAAAGAGACACACCTTCTCCTTCAGAATGGGCTGTCTGGAAAGTATGTATAAAGAATAATAGGTTCTGATGACATCTGATGCTATACTTGGCCCCTAACTATCAGTGTATTAATATTTTATCCATTTTACTATATGTCACAAGGGAAAAAAGATACTGGAAGAGCAAAATGCTAAGGATAATGGATTGTGGCCAAATGTTAAACAATCTTCTATGAAGCTTGTTATCAACTCGCAATTGTCAAGACTAGTCTATAGGAGTAGGAGGCCCTCAGTTCATGTTAGCTCAGTTAAATACATGCCTCAGCTACTCACATGGCAAATATTTAAGTGGTCTTCCATAAGCAATGATTTACTGTTGGGCCATGTGTTATCTTAGTGACCACATTTTCTGTGATATTAAAAGAATTCATAGTTAGCTATGGGTACCTGTTAGTTGTACCATAAATGAGAGACGGATTCTATTTGTCTGATCTTTTTCCCTTGGGCACCTGAAAAGCACAACCTTATCAAATCAGAGATAAACAAAAGCTGTTCACATATTATATAAGCTGTTTATAAAGCCCTGCAATGCTCAGATGAAAGGCACAACATAAGTGCAAAGTACTAATTATTTTTATAAGGTTAACGCATGCATGGACTGCAAGTATACATCATTAATAAGATGGAACAATGAATCTCTTTGATTTGAGGCAGCACGTTGGTGTTAGACTGAAAGAAACATGTCTTCATAACAGACCTGTTGCACAAAAATGTTAGTCCTCTACTTGCTTTGACCTGCAGGTACCTGAAAAAAACCTAGTGTTTTAGGAGTGATTCTACCTGCTAATCACCTCCAACCCCCAAGCATTTTAACTTATTGCCTTTCCCACAGGAAGTCTAACCTCTTCTAGTTCACACTACTCATCTTGAGTTGTGCACTCACCTATACTGGGTAGTATCACACTATTACTTAAGGAAAACAAGGTTCTCAGTGTTCGGTCTATAATAATCACTTTGACATGCAGTACTTCAGTACATCAGAGAGGATACTTCTACACAGGCATTTGCCCCTTCTGCAACTTAAAGGTATCTTTGTATATACAGGTGAAATTATCTAGCTGAATTATTCCTCCTGATTTATTTCACAAAATGTCAATCTCTTCCCTACCTAAATTACCTAGGTGTATATTTAAGAAGTCTTCTCAATTCCTGATTTACAGAAATATGTAATATTTCTGATATTGATTCACTATATTGATTCAAGTTTTCAGTACTTAAACAAGTCCTTTATTTCTGTTGTTTGCAGTTTTTCACTATTCCTGCTGATCAGTTCTCCTTTTGTGAATTGTTGCAGATGAGGCAACTGATGGGCACAAAATAGCAATTAAGTTACAAAATATTTGAGTGACTAAAGGGATAACACCTCAGTGGATGTTTATTCTGTGCAAAGCTAAATTTCCAAAGTCTGTCCATTTTGCTGTCTTAAAGGAAATGCTATCTCCTCACTACATAACCGTAGATTGTATTTCAATATCCAAAAGTGTTAATAAAAAACCCCATGTATCTTTCAATCTGTACTTTCCTAAAGCACGTGGAATGTGAGAACCTGTGACAACATAAAATGTTTTGTGAATAAGTAACATGGTGAGAAACCATTATAATACCCTGGATAAAAACAAAACAGATGTTCTGCATATAGTGCATCTTCTGAGGTTTCGTAAAGTCCTACCTAAAGCAGGAACAACAGGCTTCTTTCACTATTATATTCCTTGAACATCTCTCCTACATACCCTAAAAAGCTACCCAGGATTTCAATTTATTATTTCCTTCTACCAGCCCCAGTGTTGATCACAATGATGAGTTTCAGTGAAAGGAAGATTTTCAGAGGGTTCACAGAAATTACAGGTCTATTTACTGCTGTTATTGCACCACTCACCTAAAAGTTTAAGGTCAATTGTACAACATACAAAACCAAAGTACTGCTAATTCCTTAACCTTCCTGCTCACTTTACTTGCATCTGTGCTGGTAAGGAGTTACTCACGTGACAGGGAATAGGTGGGCTTTGCATGGGCTTGAAGAGCAAGCCCATGGCCTATTAAATGACCTGTGTTTACAGTCCACACAACCTATCAAACTGTAACACTTGTTAGAAAGAATGCACTTTCCAGATGAGTTCTGGAACCAATATAATAAGTTTAATTTTCACTGCTGTTTAACATTTCCTTTATGTTTTTTCTGTTATAAGCTTTTAGTTGGTAGCCTT
>VZZY01003325.1:0-14637 GCA_013400335.1 Eurystomus gularis | reverse complement strand
ACCCTCAACCCTTCTCCCTTTGGGAGGTGGTCGGACCTCTGCGCGCCCGACCGTGACACTGTCAACTCTAATTGTGTGTACTAAAGTCTAACATTTTCAGTCATCAGCTATGAACGCTTGCAGAAAAGTCCATTAGTTCAATTTCATCATCCAGATCTCTAAAGTTAGCTTTCACCCTGTCAAGAATGCATTTAAAGAGCATATTTCAGACATCAAAGTTTTCTATTAGGAAAGTATTTTTAAAGCATCAAGTTTCAAAGCGATAATTGTATTAACCTAGTTTATATTTATAAAGCAACATATTTTATCTTACAAAGGTATGTCCTGTTTAGGTAGCATTATTAAACCACTGCAATTACCCTGAAAAAACTCAAACAATCCAAGAGGTAGTATTGCCTTTAGGCAAGTGAGCACACATGTCAAAGAACATTAATGATGATATTTTAAACAGGATTTGGAATAGCACTGCATACCTGTTGAACATTGGTAAGTAAAGATGCCAGAATAACTGACTCCAAACTATTCTCTCCACAGAAAGCATCACTACGCCGTTTCTCTTCACGTTTCAGTACAAATAAAGTACCCCACTCCTAAAACACGTGGGTTTATTCCCACTTCCGTTCTACTTAGCCTCTAGATTTAGTTTTAGTTTTCACAGATCAGTACTTTCAAACAGTCCATCACAAGCAGATTTCTGATACATTTCCTCACTCTCAGACTTCTTGACTGTAATGCTTTGCACAACACTGGAAAGTCTCTGAGGCAGTATGTAAGATTTATACAAATAAATGTTGAAATATGAAGTAAAGGTAACCTTTTGGAATACTGCCTCTGGCTCTGTTTCAGCACCACTTTTGCTGAAAATCTTTACTTTAAAACTACGTTAATTAAGCTTAGTTTTTAAACTGTTTATATGGACAAAGCTAGTGTAGTGAAAGAGCTTACTGAAGACATGTGGTGCCTTATTATTTTAGAGTTCATCCAAGTCCCACTTGATTCCTATGTAAATAAAAGGCAAAAGTTCTTAATATTTTTATTTTCATTATGAATATAGCAATACAATTTTTCTGATTTTCGAAAAGTAATTTTAATCAATTTACTTCTAAGCTTTTCATATTAGCCATCAAACACAGAATCAGTTTAAGATGTACTTTGAGAACATTTTAATCTAATCTTTGAGTCTTTTTGTAAATACTAGTTAATACGTTATTTATTTATAGAGCACCAGGAAGGAATTTTAGATCCGCATTCCTTTACTGAGAGACAGGCAAAGCAGAATAAAAGAATAAAGATGTGAACTGTGATTCTTTTAAACTTTCAGTAATGTAACCAGAAATATACCAAGACAGACACATTGGTATTCATAAATAGACAGAGAAAAATAAAGTAACTGAGCTGGAATTCTCTTCCTAAATCAAATTCAAAAGAGCAGTCCAAGTTTCAACAACTATCCCATTGTTTTTACAGTTGCCTCTTATAACAACTATCCTCATGCACCTAACAGGCTTTATTCTTCCTATTTTCAGGATAGAAAACCAAAAAGAAAGTATCCAATTTTCTAAAACAAAAAAACTACAAAAGTTGTTTCAGTGCTCATGAAAAATACTAAACTTACAGCTCAGAAGAAAGTCTGGTGATGCACAGAGCTTGTATAACAAAGATGAGGAAATGCATACATCATGTAGTCAAAACTATTCTACAGAGACAAGAAAGAAATGAAACTTAATAATAACCCCAGTGTCTAGGAGCCAGGATCCATAGCTCCTCCTCAGGGTTTTACAGAAAAAAGCAAATTGTTCGCATCCTCCTCTAGCTCCAGCCCCTGCCCCCACCCACCTTTTTGATTGTAGGTCTTTGAATATTGATTTTGCAACATCAATGGACTTTTCAGCCTAAGTTATGCTTGATTTAGCAATCTGTTTAATAAGACTTTCATAAATCATCACACTCTAGACTCTGTAAAGATCACTTTACCTAGGAAAGACCCTGACTCTCCAGAAACCCATTTTAAATACTGTACTCTATGGTTTTAGATACGACAAAAGAAAACCCCATCCAAATAGAACATTTGGTCATCATATACTACAAGAGTCGCTTAAATGCTGTTCTTGAGTAGCATGATGACAAATAATAAAGAATCCTCTTTCCAACATCACTGGGGTTCTAAAGTAAAAGTAGTATTACTTAAGAGTTAAGAAAACTGATGCACTACTAGCATTTCTCAGATATGCCACGCTATTTTCGGAAGCAGATTGGTCATTATCTAAATAAGCCTTAACTCCACTGTATGTTTTCCTCCAGATGCAAGAAAATCCTGACAGAGTGGATTTTCATTGCCACAAAATGGAGAATGGAAGAGAAAATATTAGAAAGATGCATGTTACCAACCTAAAACATGCAGGGCACAAATTACTACAGGCAGCCACTGCAATAGCTTAATCATTCGTGCTGGGGTATACACTCTTGCTTCCCCACTACAGCCCACTAGTTCAGAGCACTGTTCTAAGACAAACAGAGTTAAGAAGCAGTTTCATGAGTCACTGATATGCCTTTCAACATCACATTTTATTCTGGATCCAAACAGTCTTTTTAGCTGGCTTTCTTCCCTTGTCATAGCTTTTTTGGAGCTAAACTTTCCAAAGTCGGTCTTCAACCTATCCAAAGTTGAGCTAGAATCTTGCCTTACCCTGCTACCTTCATATAAGGCTAAGGATAACCAGGTTGCAGAATCTCATTATAAGCAAAGAAACCATCAAATGTAGTGTAAGGACAAGGTGTATATTTGAAGGCTGTGTGACTAGAAAGGATGTCTGGAGATGGACAGGCCTTATCTCAAAGTAGCGAAAGCAAACAACATTCAAGCCATAGGAATGGCATAGCATGGTCCAATAAACCAAGAGTATAAAAGCATGCAAGATTTTACAAATGGAAAAGTAACAGTTCTATTAAAGAACTTATAGAAAAGTGAGGAACACATGCAAGAAACTGATTTTTTTGAACTAAGGATACCTAGGATTATCTAATATGTTCCATCAACACAAATACATAAATAGCTATCCATACTTGACAAAAAAATAAATAGTATTAAAGCTTTGCCATCACAGAACTAGTAGAACACCTGTATCTTCCACCAAGGTACTGGTGGTTCACGACAACTACAAAATTTACACAATGAGACGCTTTAAGAAACAAAACTAAACATTACCTCTAAACCACAGTTTTCCTACCTGAAATCAAGCCTAGTGAAGAAGCTAAACTACATTTGAGATACCCTTTACATCCCCTAGACTGAAAAATCTACCAATTGCTGTCTAGGTAGTTCCATCATTATTGTCCAGTACACCTGGATTTCCCCCCAGCTGTGTAGATTTGTGTAAAGCTTTACTTAATCTGATGCCTGATGTTCTTTGCAGCTGTGCCTGATAGGAAGACTATGGTGGAGACATGGTTTATTGCATGTTTTGAGACTTCAAAGATTTTAAAGGCTATAAAACCGGGTAAGGTTTGTGAAGTTGTAGAAATGAAGGTAGTTTGGGTTTTATTATAAATTTAAGTGTTTTACTTTGCATTTGTTTCTGTTTTCTAAGAATAGTTCTGGACTACATGCAAGTAATGTTTCAAGGCTGTGATTTCACTTTTTACAGTGAAATTTAGATAAACAACACTTACCAGAAGAAAACTGTTCTAATGAGAGCAAATAGTTTCCTTTAAGCAAAGAAGCCCTGTTCTAGCTACGAACAATTTGCTGTTGAAGAAGGAAGAGTATATACTTCACACAAAACATTTCCACACCTTTTGTGCTACTGCATCTGGGTGAATACCTGTAGATACTTTAATCACAGCTTACAGTTCGAGGCAAACCTCAGAAAATACTTTTATCATAGCTTACAGCTCAGGGCAGACCTCAGCAGTAATTAAATACTCAGGTAGCGAGGCAAATGCTGAAGAGCTCCAAGCTGCACTCAGCAGGGATTTGCTTTAGCTACCTCAGTGCTAACTTGGGTCTTTTAAGTACTGCACACTAATGAATTTTGAAGGAGAGCTTCTGACTAATACAATGATTTTGAGAGTCATGTAGGAAATTTCTGTTTTAACATATTTTATATGCTTTAGACCTTCTTTAGACGATAGATATCCTAGAAGTTCTCAAACTACCCAAAGCTTTGCTGGTTCTTAGGTTAGAATCTGGGTATTTCAACAAGGTTAAAATTGTTCTGATCAGTGACAAAATCTTCACTGTTAGTATCTGATTTTCTGCTAGTAGAACTAGTAAGTTAGGCATTGAATTTTAAGTGTAGTGGTTCTTGAAATTGAACTAATTATTTTCTTTTGGGACTCAACCCTAAGATTCTAGCTATAAGTTCTTCTGTCGAAGTTTACTTGTTTTACTCCTGTAGAACAAAGCTCCTTTGGTCAAGCTTTGTCATTCAAACCACAATACTTACAGTTTTTGCTTTCTATGTGATACAACTGTGAACATCCAAGGAACTTAGAATTTAAGAAGCCTTCCTAGTCACACAGCCTTCAAATATACACTTTGCCCTTACACTACAGTTTATGATTTCTTTGCTTATAATAAGATTCTCCAACCGGGTTATCCTTAGCCTTGTATGAAAGGTAGCAGGTTAAAGCAGGATTCTAGCTCAGCTTTGGATAGGTTAAAGAGTGGCTTTGGAAAGTTTAGTTCCCAAAAAAGCTATGAAAAGGGAAGAAACCCAGTTATAAAGATTACTGTGGTCCAGAATAGAATGTGATGTATAGAATAACAATAACACCCTAAAAGATCAGAAATACCTAAGTAGTTGGTTTTAAAGCTTTTGCTCTGCTGATGACTTCGATGAACTCCTGGCCACCAGCACCTGATGCTGTTTAAATATCAGCTATGCTCATTTACTAGGCTGGACAACTTCTTGGGTGCTGTGAAAAACAATAATTTAGTGCTTTTTTTTTTCTTCAGAACAACTGAAACCTGGTTTCTGCAGATTTTATTGCTATGTGCAAATCTACAGACCATGGTAGTCCTAGCTCATGTCCCTCTCTGCATCTCCTGTTCAGCAAGTTTTGCGTGTGCCTAGCAGCTGGCTCATACGCCTCACAGACCAGGTAACTGTTCAGCTTTTGTTCTATAGCCCTTCTTTTAGCAATAACATGAGTATCTCTACCTTCTACCTACTCAGCAGTTCTCACAAAACAGCTAATATCTTGTACACCTTTTTCCCACTGGCCATTTTTTTTTTCAGAAAACAGCAGGTATGTAAATCTCTCCAATTCATATGATTATGCTCCAAATAGTTTTTCAAAGGTGTTACAAATCAGAAATTCGGGCTTATGAACCAGTTATCTAAGTACAGTGCTTTAGAAAAAGAGATTCTTTTTACTAGCAAAATGTATGAGAACGGTCACCTAGTATTACATCATTGGTGTTCTGTGCTTTTTTTTGAAGCCTATAAAACTCAAATTTACAGAAATGCTCCTAAAAGTTGCACACACAGCAAGCATTCTTCTCTTGCTCTGCAAGACATCAGTGGTTTTAAATAAGCTTGTCTCTTTCCACTGCAGCATATTAGCTATTTACTGGATATTCAGGATATACTGTAACACCCCTTTTCAGCTCCAGAAAGAGGGTGCATAGGTGGTATTATGTAGCTATTTAGAAGTTCCTAGTAATTATAGTCTAGACTCCACTACAAGTTTTTCTGCCTGATTTCCTGTCTTCTATAGGGAAGAACCCTCTCCTTTCCCTAAGATTCGGAGATAGGACTTTGGAGTGTCACCCAAACAGCACGCAAGGATTTGCATGTCCTTAAACGGGCAGCCCAGCCTCTTAACCACTGAATGAGTCTCAGCTTTTGTTCTAAGGGCTCCACAGGAGCGCTCAAGAGCTAAAGGGCTCAACACCACCGCCTTGTGCGGCTGGCCTCTCAGAGGAAACGCAGCCTGCGAGAGCCCTGCCCGGGCTGTATGCGAGTGACCTCTTCAGCCAAGGCAGCGCCATTGCAGAAAGATCACGGAGCAGAAGTGGATTGACTTCCAAAATGAGCGGGTTTTGAGGTATAAATGCCCATGTATTTCCTGTCTTGAAGATTCACAATGAAATGGAGACAAAAGGGGAAGTGTATTTTTAGTGGGAACTTCAGAAAAGTAGTTTTTTATTAGTAAGTAATTTGTTTTCTTTAAGTATATTCACTGATTTGTGTGTTGATGCCAGATGGAGAATTACTAATAATAACTAAATAAAACCAAGTCGAGGGTGGACCATGAAAGTGTATTAAATTGACTTTCAGGAGCTTTACAAGAGACTGGGAAGTTGGCATGAAGCATATTTGATGTGATCAGTTGTATCCGCACACTTAGCACAATTATGGGTTTCAAAAACAGAAATAAAGCAAAAGTTACAAATTAACATACTGATAAGACTACTTAAAAGTATACTTGATTTTAAAACCATCTACAACTATATCAGTAGTGATTCTGCAAGAGTTAAGATTCAGAAAAGCAGAGTTTACATTAAAATTTAAAGAACATGAGGCTTTTTTTTCTAGATTTCCTGTAAATATCTTGATATTAGCAGCCTCTAAAGTGAATACAACAATGACATAAAAGACCTAAGCAAAAAAAAACTCTATAATTTGTACACAGCTTCCTACTTCAGCTGAGATTTATGACAGTTCTGGATTCATATCACTGAAGTAAGGACTTATGTTCTGCCAGGTAAAATAAAAGCAACAAAATAATGAAGCATTACAACAGTCCACTGTTGCTATTAAAACACTGCAACCTCACTGCCACTGTCAAATGCACCTCAGTCTACACTGTATTTCATAAAGGAAATCAACTTCGAATGGTCTAACTTCTAAAGGTCTTCAGCATTAATAGTAATAAGTAATAAGCTTTCTGACCTGTTGGCAAGACTTGTGATGTAACTCCTTTGTTTAGCACACTTAGATCCACAGCTTGTCTTTGTTTAGAAGAC
Organism: Eurystomus gularis; assembly: GCA_013400335.1. Taxonomy (NCBI): domain Eukaryota; kingdom Metazoa; phylum Chordata; class Aves; order Coraciiformes; family Coraciidae; genus Eurystomus; species Eurystomus gularis. Next base: position 7,664 of record VZZY01003325.1, on the reverse strand, counting down.
CAGTTGGCTTCAGTTTGTCAGGCAACCTAAGCTTGAGTACATAACCAGTGTACCCAATGCATGGATGTACAACACACTTAATGTCTCCATAAATGATCTTTTTACCCTGTAAAAGTTAGTCTCAATATTCAGCTTGTCTAGGATACACTTTCCCTAAAGACTCAGACAAGGATTAAGGCAATGCTGTTGTCTTCAACAGTCACAAACAAGATTCTCTGAAGATATTTTCTACAAAGAAACTTTTCACCTTGGAATGAAAGCCTATGTAAGCACATAGAAGCCATAACATGACTTTGCAAAGATGTACCTTTTATATCTTGTTGACTTCACAGCAAAAGATACGAAGAAATTTAAATCACAGGAAAGTGACTACAATGTTCCTTTAAGGAAATGTTGAGAACTTTAGAAGAATTATGTAGTCTTCAGATGTAAGTAAAGAACCTTACAGGAAGTTCTGAATGGAGAACTACAAATTCTATCCTGTGAAAGCAGGACTTTTTGGACAGAATTTTCCTTTGAGAATATCAAATATGCTCAGTTGACTGAATCAAAATGGTTGTGAGGAATTATATAAATTAGAGGTATAATCTACCCCTCCGTGTTAAGCAATCATATTAGCATTAAGGCTCAGTCTCATGAAGTGGCAAATACTGTCTGTGCAGTGCTGGTTAACCTTAATTTCTATTAGCTTTAGAAGGAAAGGAAGACAGTGGAAAGCATGAGTTATTCATAATAAAAATAGAAGGAAACAAACCAAACAAACTTAAGCAGCAGTTACTCATGTTCTGTCATTGAACAAAAGCAAACTCATGTAAATTTCACTATAAACCATCAAAACAAGTTTTGAAATGGAGACTATCTTAATGCCTTCTTGAAATGTCTTACACAAGGATATTTGGCTAGATTTAGAAAATCTTAGGTTATTTCATAGTGTAGATCCCAAATCCCATTGGTTTGGGGCTTGGAGACATTCTCATTCATTGAGAGTAAAAACTGTATCAACTGCCTTATATATGCTCTTCAGGGGAAAACTGAGTTCTTTCACTTAGATTAATGAGGCAATGGTCACACAGAATGCTAGTAGAGCCAATTCCATTTCTAATTTTGCCATGTGGCCTTTGAATCAAGTAGAACTTCATTTCCTGGGCAGAAAAGAGGAACACTCCAGAGAACTAAAGAAGTCAGAAACTGTTACCATGTGCTTAACACTGCATGCTCCACTGTTCTTATATGACTACCTCTCAGCAGGTTCCTGTGATACCTGTCCTTAGGTATCTTCCACAATCAGATGATCATACTCAGTGACTTAGTTAAAACCCATTCAACTTACCTGACATCAGGTACTGGGTTGCCAGCAACTCTGCACTCCAACAATACTCTGTTTCCTTCAGCAACTTCCTGGCTCCGGAGCTTCTGAGTGAACTGAGGTGGTGAAGACTGATTCTCTTCCACATTCATGAAGGGCTGGCAAAGGACCATGTCACTCTGAGTGATGCTCTCCCTTTCAGAAAAAGGTTCTCCATTCAGATGAACTCCAGGTAATTTTGCCTCAGTCTCTTGATGTGGCTTGTCAAACTCCTGGTTCACTGAGGTAATCACAGCTGGTTGTTTCTTTTTAGGAGACAGGTATCCACTGTCTGGAGAAGAAGAGTCCCCTTCGGGACTTCGGCCTCTTGTCTTTGCTGCCTGTTTAAATATAGATGACAATTCCTCTATGAGTGTGGCAGCTTTGTCACACAGCTTATTCCGGAAAGGCACTTCTCCCCGGGATGCTGATTCAGACCTTGGGCTTGTCTTAGGCACACCTGGACTGTCTTTTTCCAAATGTTTCAGGCTTCTAATGAAGCTGGGACTAGCAGCTAGCAAAGGTGGGGTGCCTGTTTGCCTCCTGGAAACTGTGACAAAATTACCTGCTGTTTGAGGTGCAGTGGATTGCTCTTTTTGATTCCTTGGGAGAGCACGACCTGCAGCAGGTGAAGTCAGGCTGCTTGCTTGAGGCCTCTGTAAAGCATCTTGCTCATGCAGTTCAGTATCCCTGAAAGAGGGATTTTCTGAAGTGTTAGAAAGAGGGGTGTTGAAATAATGTGCTGAGTCTGGTGCTGCATTCTGATCCTCCTTCATGGAAGTGGCAATGGCTTCCCGAGCTATGTCAAGGCTTTTACGTATCTCCTCCTGGGTAAGGAAGGCAGAAAGTTCATTTGAAAATTCCCCGTTCTGTATGTCTGGTAGGGAGTCATAGAAAAAGTCACTGTAGGATGAAGCTTCTGACATATTTTCGGGATATCCCTTACTGGTGCCTCTCTCTGCACAGTAAGCCTCCTTCAGCATTAAAGAAAGAGGCAATGCCTGTCTACAACTTCTGTCTTGCATCCTGGAAGACACAAATACAATTCCTTAAAAAAACCTTCTCAATTAAAAACACCTGTAAGAAACCCTGGTTTTAAAAACAAAACCAAACAAAAAACCCAGCATATATCCTGGTTCCCATAAACTAGACACAAAACTGGGAGAATAGTAGAACACAACAGTGCATGAAATACCTACTGTAAACTTGGTCTCTATCAGAATGGACCAAGGCTGCAAATTGTCTAGGTGGAAACAAGAGCACTTCGGAGTCTTTTTCTGTTTCTCCACTGATAGGTTGCTTGACAGTCATGAGATGCACTTGGATGTATTTTACATCAACTTGTGCAAGCTCCAATTACCTTTAGTCACTTCACCAGGGCTTACCCGGCATGTAGTCATTAACTGACTGAGAGATTATTGGAATTCTTGGCCTGGCATGTGCATCTCTCGACAGGCCTGCTTGTATTGCCAACAGATTACAACCCAACACATACAAGAGAAGTACAAGGAAACAAAAGCATTTTAGGATTTGGTATATGTTTTTATAGAATACAGAGACAGGCTTATTCCTTGCTGGGATGACAGCCTTCTTTCCTTTTAACTGTGTTCACAGGGCAACAAATTTAGCAGCCATGCCAACCTCTTGTCAACAAAATCTAAAAAAGTATATACAGTATAACCAACTACCACATAGCAGCTTTAAAGAATGAATCTGAGGAGCCAAGCAAACAGTTGGTCTAAAGTCTCAGCTGTTAAGGCATAAACTGGAGGCATGCCAGGGAACTAAGCTTTGAACCCACAGAGTTTGTGCCTCCTTAATGTTAGTTGTTTTTAAAAACTTGGTATTCAGATTAAACAAAAGTGCTAGTTTGCTATTTAGATAACTCACAAATATCTATACTTCAAATGATATCTGTATTTCAGTCTGATTCATACTGGTTCCTAGCTTGCACACAGCTTCAAAGTGATACATTACATACTTGGATAAACTTCTCTGACTTCCAACACCGAGCTGCTCTGGTGTTTCAATGGGTTATGGGTCAGAGGACAATTCCACCTATTGCTAGCCACCCAACATGATTAAAATGAATGTGTTACAAATTAGTATATCTCTTCCTAAAACTCAGTTTTATCATTAGAAAAATATTGTGGCTACATAATTTTCAAATCCCAGTGTCTAAATTTAGATAGATCAATCTGTAGCTGGGTATTTATATAAGGTCGATGAATTTAACCACGTGCTGGTGATGGGCAATTTCTAATACTGATACCCCTTCTTGGTGAGAAAGGTCTTGTGCCTAAAAATGGATTTTTATGTCCTGCTTTATAGAGCTGTATGGAAGCTTCCAGTATAAAGACCTTTTTTCAGCCACACCGTAATACATAAACCCACTATTCTTTAAGTGCAACTTGTAACCACAGTGAACTGGAGATGAAGTATTTCTAACCCTATCAAGTAGCATGTAAGATCATAATTAGAAATTTCAAATGCTATTTCTAGCTTCTCCAAGTTAGATTACAATGTATTTATAACAGTTTTAATCATCTTTACTTCATAGGCACCCTGCAAAGCCTATATCAGTTAAAGATACAAACATTGTATTCTATGTTACATGCAGATTAGTATTTCACTATACATTATCACACAAACTATTTATGGCATCCTATTTGCTATATATGTAAACATTACTCACAAGTAAACACTTAAATATCACACTATTTAAGTATTTATTCAGAAAACAATATAGATGCTCTAAGGAATAAAGTAAATAGAAAATTCAGAATGCACTGGATTACAATAATCAAAGAAAATACATGACTGATCAAATCAAGGTATTCTAATGAAATATGGAAAACCATAGAAAAGCCAAAGGACTCATTTCAAGAAAAGTATAAGCATCCTGAATTTGAAGAACTTGTCCCATGAAAAACTACAACTTAAAAATATATCATCCCAAACCAATTTGTTCAAAAGAATAATATGAAGAAATATATGTAGTAACATTTTTCAAAAAAAAAAAAGCAAGTATTTTTCCTCTGAGTTTTGAAAGCCTGCAAAATTACTTCCCAAAGTACAATAATTAAATTTAGCAGAAAATATAAGACAGACCTTACAATGAACTGGCCAATATGAAGAGTCTCAAGTATAATTAATAACTGGTAAAGTTGTTTTTTTCCTTTTCTAAGTAGGCTTAAAGTTGTTCCAGCTAGTCACTAAAGATTGCTTGGTCCTCAGTAAGCATCGAGAAGACTGTAGCCTGTGCATTACATCTGTCCTCTGTGACTATGTAATTCTTACCCTACTCATCTATATTTGGTAACTGAACTCATGTTTCAGCAGACCGCCGCTATCTGGAATTCCAGTAGAAGCAACGTTAGCCCTGGAAGTGGCACAAAGTTCTGTGCAGTTACTACTCAAATTCAGAGAACTTAATCATTTAAAAGAGCAATTTTTGTTGTATTTAACACAGTGGTTTAGGCTAGCTTAAAATATTATTCTGGAATTTTAGGATGTGATTTTTGCTCATTATTAAAGGGCCTACAGGTCATAGAAAACACAGTGTGTGAAAGTTAATTTTTGAAAAATAATTTCTTTCTGCAGCATTTTGTCTGAACAGATTCTTTTTTACCAAAGTCAACCATTTTTATGATAATAAATGAAATAATTGGCTTTTTCTAGTAAAAGTAGTTTGAAAGTAAGACCTTCCTTATGCACCTTAAAATCTTCCAGGAAAAGAAAGAGACATAGAATAATAGAATCATTTAGGCTGGAAAAGACCCTGAACAGTTTTACGATTATCAACAGGAATGGTACATCTTTTTGTAATAGTAGATAATTAATAATCTGTAACCATATACTACACTGTATACTGAATTTTCACATCTCAAATTAAGGAATCCTATCACTGGAAAATAAGTGTCTCCCTCAGAAATGACACGCAAAACCCCTGGAAAATTTATATGCTTTGAAAAGACCCTGCAAACCTGACACATATTAACATTGAAACAATCAAAATGCATTTCTGGTTTCTGTAGCCTTGTAGAGTGTAAGGAGAAACCCAGTCAGCTCTTCCTCACTGTCTTTGCTAAGGAAGTACTTTCACCTCATTAAGAACTCCCGAGAGAGTTTTTCTCAGGGAAGAAAAATTTTCTGTCCAAGAGCACACTTGTGTCTCTTCAGGCACAACATTTCCTTTCATACTCAGGGTAAAAAAAAAAAAAAAGAAGTAAACATGAAGATTGCTGGTTTAATCTACAGACTTGTCGTGGTTAAACCTCAGCTGGCAACTAAACACCACCCAGCCACTCGCCCGCTGTTCCCCCCCACCCCACCACCTTCCCTCTCCCGCGTTGTGGGAGGAGAACCAGAAGGAAAAAAAGTGAAAGCCTTGTGGGTTGAGCTGCGGACAGCTTAGCAGACCAGCTCAGAGAGAAGAGACAGCAGCGGCACTGACAGCACCGGTGACACGATCGGTGAAGCGAGCGATACAAACCGCGGGGCTCTGCCCAGTCCCGGCTCACGCTGGAGCCGCTCGCTGAAAACCGGCGCCGCTGCCCCGCGCCGGCCCCGCCCTCATAGCGCGGGCATGACGTCACACGGGAGCCAGCATCCCATTGGCTGCTTCGGCTGCCTATCCCGGCTGTGGCCCCGCCCAGCTGATTGTGAACATTAACCCTATCCTGGCCCAATCCCAGACAAGACTTTATGGCATAATCTCCAGAAACAAAAGCAATGTGTGGGTAGGACTGCTTCTGCCAGATCGCAGGCTATTGGGAGTCAAATTCTCTAGAGTGGGCAGGAGAAACTGTAGCGCCAAATAAATTCTGCCTTGTATTTTTTGCTGAAGGTTATTCCTTGGCAGCAGTGGAAGTGCAGCAGACCCACTGTTGAGACAGAAGTGCACAAGAGACTCGCAGCTCCTTACCGGTCCCAGACCATCTCTATGCATTACCACATGCTGCCATCAGTTGCCTGATCACACAGGCCACCCCTGAACTCAGCAACATTCCCTCAGAAGTCTTCTTTCAAACAGTCCTGCCATAAATGCCTGTGGGCCCAGCTCCTCTGCTGCCCACTGTGGTGCCAGCATCACCTGCTGGACACAACAGACAAAGACAGCTCCCTCAGGGAGCCTTCACATGGAAGGACACCACCCGGAGAGCTCAGCAAGACACAACCAGCCTCAACAGAAGCCACACCCAACAGGAAGCTCCTCCACTTGATCAGCTCCTAGTTGATATAATCCTGGCCTCACCCACCACCACCAGGTGACGGCAGAGCTACAGAGACACAGGTGGGCCAGGTTGGATCATTAAGTCAATCACAAAACCAAAACCTTCTGCTAGGCTGAGACTCATTCACAGGTCAACTCCAACTCGGGGCCCACAACTCAGACCTCAGCACTTCATTTGGCCCCTTGAGCTATAGATGAATCACAACCTCCATACATCATATTTACATGCATCATATCTTCACATTAGTGTAGTTCTGAGAACAAAATACTATCTTCACTCCTACTTAGTTCATCATCATACTGAAAATAATATACTCCAGTTAATTCCCTGTCTTTGGGCTTCTCCTCAGAGGTCTGTTTAACAAAGTCCATCCACCTGGCAAAAGTTCCATAGAAGGGAGACAACAGCTTTTCATTGTCCTAACACTTTATCTGTGTGGCTTTCTCTGTCAGGCTGGTAATCACTTTCACCTTTTCCAGTAGAGCATCCACATTTGGTTCTTCACCAGGCTGGAAATCATCCACTTTCTCTCTTTGCCAAGGTTTCTTCCACTTTACCATCCAGCACAGCATCCAAGTCACTTTATCTCTTTACCAAGTTTTGCCAAGGTTTCTTCGTCTTCATTGTTTTCTCTTTAGCATCCAGTAGACCATCACTGCCAAAGTCTACTGTATTGCCAAGGCTTGCTAAGGGTTCTTCCTCTTCATCTACTTCATCTCTTTGCCAAGATTAGGCCTGCTCATCACTGTCCCCAACTCCTTGGTGGATATAGTATCGTCCATTGTCACAGTCTTAACAATCTTCTTTTACACAAGTGCTTCACATTCTGTTCCACTATTAACAGCCATCTTCAAACAAGCATTTCCATACATTGTTAATTGCCCTACCATCATCCAAGCCAAAGATCTGGACCAGACCAGGCATTCAGGCTCAAGACACGGAGATCTTTTTGAGCAGTTTCTCATTAATTGCCCTACCACTACCATGTGTTCAGCCAAACCAGGCATTTGGAGAATCTTTCAGACATAACCACCCCACCAAAATTCAGGCTGAGGTCCAGACAACTTCCATCATCCAGACCC
>VZZY01003324.1:0-43490 GCA_013400335.1 Eurystomus gularis | reverse complement strand
TCTGCTATTTCCATGCCCAAAAGGTGAAATAGCAAGATAGAATGCGAGTTAAGGAACAAAGACACTAAGGAATTAAAGAGGATAAATCATCCTTTGACCTACTGTATTTTTTAATTAACCTGTGTTCCTAATAGATGACTAGATTATCTCTCTGACAGTACATTATGACAGAAAAAAACCACAAAAATTGTTTTTCTACATAAAACATACCATGCATATATAAGGCATTGAAAAAATTCCAAGTACAAGAGCATTAATACTTTTGCAAACAAATCTTCTGGGATTCCTGGCTTCAGGTTAGAATAGCCAAACTGACTTGGAAAAAATTGTCAACATGGACATTTGATTTAACTGATCTTGTTTATTTAAGCAACCTAAACTCAATCACATTTAAATCAAAATCTGTCCATAGCAGAGCTACATCAGAACCAGAGATGCCCAGACAGGATTTCCAAACGGAGGATGGATCGCTCAAAGGTCAACCAAGGTGACCCCTTCAGACAGTATAGTCACCTCTGCTATGCATCTTAGGACAATGATACGGCATCAGTTAGCTACTGTAGGATATACTTTGGGAACTACAGACATAGCATAAATTACAGCAGGTCACAGAGAAACTTCAGTAGCTGCTGTATAAGAATCAATAGGTGGCTTCTTGACAACCACAGACACCTAACAGAGGTCTCTACACTTGCAGAATTATGAGTCACTTAAGGGAGGGGGTGGGGGGGAAATGGCGAGGGTGTCAGCACAGATGAATATTCAAAAACTAAAAGCATGACAGCACAGACTTACATTGTTCTCAGAGTCCGGTGGTAAACACTACCTCACGCTAGCAGTGGGAGCTGTCAGGCCATCACCAGGTGGAGGGGAGCAATCTTCAGCAAATGGTCCATTGCTTCCAGTGATAATCTGTTTTTTTAAAAAAAGCTGAAATTATTTCCTGATATACTTATCCAAAAGTATCAAGTTATCTTCTTCCAGAGACTGAATCCATGTCTATGCTTTAGAAGAAATACAGATCTCATATGGGTCAAAGGACACAGCATACCATGATGACTGAATCTCACTGTACAGATACTTAGGAAAATGTTCAATTCATTCAGCCCGTGCTTCCAGCTAGCTAGAAGGCCAAATAAATGAGTCAGTAGCTTACTTAAAATGAATTGGGAAACATAAAATACTGACACAAAGTTATGCAACAATCCCAGCAAAATTTTCAAGTCAAAGCAGAGCAAGACATTTGGTCTCTTGATTCTTTTTTCCCCAAGTTTCACACACTTGCTTCACACAGCATGTTTAGAGGGCTGTGAGGTAGCTCGTATAAGGTGGATTCACAGTTGGTGATGTGGGACACATCACTTGATGGGGAATGACTGCGCATTTTGCAGTCTCCCTGTCACTGTCCTTAAAGGAACTTTCATTGTTAAATTGTGCTCACAGGACTGAATTCAAGTAGTTCAGGAATCTTTCTAGTAATTGCAAAGGATTTTAGGCCAAGTGTTTTGACCTGCACTTTTCAAAAAAGTCTTTCTCATTATTAATCATACACTACATATTTACAACAGTCATCATGCCTTCTGAAAATGTGGCCTTTTACTCCTGTGTAGCTATAGAATTTAACCTCTTTTGAACATCTACTTCATAATAGGGATCTATTTTCATTTTCTTCATGTTAGCCATGTTATTTTTACCAAAGATCAAAATTTTCAAAAAAAATGATACGTTGAGTTCTTACCAAATCAGCAAATGTTTCATATCCCAGAAGTAATATTGACGTCTTCCAAGGCTGCTTTTTTTGACTGCACAGCACGTTTCTCATGAATTTTGCTTTGTAGTTGAGCACTGAAATTGCATGCCATCACTAAGATTCCTCCCTATAGAATGACTTTTAAAGCAGGTAATGGAAATCATCCCTGCAGATAAGAGACACACAGATGACTTAGAAGATGAACAATTTTATTTTACCTCTGTACATGGTAAATTTCCTGACACTTTTTTTTTGCGGTATAGACAATGTAGTGATAGAATCCATTCCAGAAATCCAGAGCCTCATCTTCATTGCTGCAATGTGGGATTTCATAGCATTTATGTCAAGCTGGTCAAGAGTTACTGGCAGGCAAGTTATTGAAGAAAGGCATTAAAGAGCTGAGAACAAAAAAGAATATGCATGAAGAAAATCTCTTAGTAGCTTAATATTTTTATTTTACTCTCACTTGCATCAGAAGAATTTTTTTTAAGTATCAGGACAGTCAGTGGAATGACTCCACTATAAAGCTACAGCGCTTACAATGAATTTCCAGTTAACAATTCTTCCTGTTCCTGGAATGGTTAGTACCAGCCCAGTGATGATACCAGAGCAAGAATGGGGAACTGAAATAGCACATTTTTCCACCAGCCAGATGGCTTGAAATCCCCCAAATATTTTCAATGAATTAAGCTAAAGATTAAATTGCAAGTTTACTTTGGAAAGGTGAATATGAGACAAAGCTATAAAGTTTTTGTTTGGCTTTAATTACTGTCACACACCGTCAATTACATTTCAATACTTTGTTTAATCTTGTGATTTAAGAGATACTAGATTTTGACTTGCTGATTCTCACTTATTAATTTTCAGAGTGGCATAAAGAAATCCTGATTTTCATCTTCCAGCAATGTATGACCAAACCCTGCCACAGTGCGTCACTCTTAAATTACCACCAGTCTCTTATCTAGAGGGACACTCCTTGTTTTAAGGGCCACCTCTCTTTCCATTCAATTTAGCATGTAACAGGAACTTCCAAACAATCAAACCATCACAGAGCCAACTGAGTAATCATTGATTGTGTTTCGTTTTCTCAGTAAAAAAAAATAAAATCAAGCTACAGATGTTGGAAAAAAGTGGTACAGAGGGAGAATTTCCTTCTATGACTCCTAAAATTGCATTGAGTTGTACTTGTGAAATACAGAGTGAATATAGCTCTCTGTAGCCATATGTTTCACACTTTAATCCAGACCTCTGCTTTTACATTTGTATTTTAAGTAAGGAGAAACTGTATTCCTGGAGAAAAAAAAAAACATCTAAAAAGATTGATGAATATCTATATAAACTGTAAAGGTTCCCACATACAAGCATGACAATTATATCCAGGTTAGAGCTTTCAAACACAGTGACAAAACAGCTCTTTCTAGTAGACATTGAGAATTTTTTAATCTGGTTCTCTCCGGTACAATGTTAAGTTTTAAGGAAGTGCAAACTTCGTAGGAGGAATGAAACTAAAGGCTGAGTGTGGGTTACGTGCAGGAGAGCTAGGAGGCACTCAGAGATGAGCTGTATGGCTGCACAAAGTCTCCTCATCAGGGAAGTGATGCCTGTAGAGCCCAGCCCTCCCCAGTCTGTCACCTGCATAAGGAAATCCCTTGTGGCACCCACAGCACAAGCCTCAGTTTGATCCTCAGGTGAGGAGCACTCAGCAGGATCACAGGCAACCACCCATCCTCACATGAGCATCTTCTCCTGACCTGCTTCCAGCACAGGAGCAGCACCTAAACTTCACACAAGCTCTGTGTGGCCCAGGAGTCCCACTCCAGTTTCACACTCTGACTTTTTATACCCATGGCTATGTCATGTGCAACTGTGGAAAGAATCTTTCTCATCATGTGAAAACATCTGCACAGGATGCAGACAGTAGCTGAATATTTATTTCTGTGATGTACATCTTCAAATTAACATCGCCATTTTATTTTATGTCAAAGCATCATTGTTTGTTTAGAAATCAAAACAAAACTGCACTGACATGAAGCAAAACCAGCAAATGTCACTTGGAATAATAAACTAGGTTTGTGGTGCTTGTGTATTTAAGAATAATAAAAATACTTACTTTGAAAGAAAAAAATTCTGTTCCAACTAAATGTCACTTCAAGTAAAATATTTTTCCTTACTTTTGGTTTAATTTCACAGCTCTAATTCCATAGATACCTTCCTCTCGTATATTCCAATTATTTGTACTACCTCTAAGGTAGTACAAAAGCAATTGCTAATATGGTGCCATGGTATGTCTGCCCTGCTAATTGCCACAGGGGTGCACAGAGAAGCATCTAAGAGGACAGGAATATACCATTCACATTAAAACTCAGCTATTTTCAATATAAAATCTTTGAATGCCACTCCTAATGGTGCAACTCTGTCCTCATCCTGAAGAAGAAAAGGGAATCATGCAATCTTCATTCTCAGTACAGAACATATTTTCCCCCAAATCTTCATCTTTTACCTGCTGTTTTTTTCAGTTGTATTTGTTGCTCATTCTCCTTGCAGTCCTGTAGTTCCAGCTTCAGATTCTGTGAGAGTAAAATATTGCACCATGAGGGAAAACAATCTTTTTAACAACAAAATGTATGTGAAATCATTATTAGGAAGTGTGGATCTGATTCTCATCTCTGCTGACTCTAACTGAGCAACTTCTGCTCGTGCAAATGAAATCAGCATCCAGGAGAGTGCCTCCACAGGAGATCTTGAGAGCTCATTACTTTGGGATATGATTTATTTTCCCCCTTTATGGACTAAACTAGCAAGTCCTTTTCATGCAAATAATTTGCCTGCCTGTACTGAACGCACAGGAATTGCTTGTTCCCCCTTGTGGGCCCTTAAGGCTTGTACTGCTGCCTACACCATGGTATTTTCAATTGGATTGCTTTGAGCTGAACACAAGGGCTTAATACTTGTCATAGCATCCCCAGCAGAACCTGACACCTATTCCCACTCTATTCTTGTGCTTTTTGCCATTTGCAATCAATATTTGTCTTGTTTGTCAGCCTGCTGCCATCAAGTCCATTCATTACAAAACCACCCTGTAAAGAAACATTATGCAAAAGATTGGCTGTAAGTTTTGCTTGTCCTAACAGCAATCTAGCAAACCAGTAAATTCAGGTTGCTGTAATTTAGGTGAGAGGGATGTTTTGCCTTCTAATTTAACAAACTAAAAAAGCAGGAGTGAGATCTTTTTTTTTCTCTTCAGTCATCTTCTCTTCCTAGCTCTTGACACCTAAACTTTTGTCCAGGTTATACCTCACACTACCTCGTAAGGGCATTCAAGAAGCATACAGCACTGCAAATTTTCAACTTTTGACCAGATGTGTGCTCATCCCAGAGCCAACAGACACTCCTGATGGCCATTCATGACCTGCTGTTATCTAATGAGCTGTGTATTCATCTCTGAGTGGTACATCTGTAGTGTGATCAGGGGGAGGGCTATGCATTGGGTCATGCTGGCATAGCCCACTGAGGAAAGAGGGCAAAAAGGAGTCAGTCATCAAGATGGCTGAACTGTTTGTGCAGACTGGATTTGGCCTGTGGGCAGACGTTGACCACTCTTTCTAGCAGCGCAATGTCTGTTCCCAGCTTGGCAAGGAGAGAATGTGTAATTTCTTGCACAGACATCTTGTCAGCAAGCCTCTCATTCTGCCTCCTTAGACTTCTTAAAGAGCATCCAGAAGGCTTCCCATCCAGGCAATTGTGAGTTAATTACTTCAGCACAGAGGAAGGCTGTTGAAAATAAAATCATTTTAAAAAATATTAAAGCCTAAGAGGAAGGGGTATAGAACTGTAATGGAGACTGATTTAAACACATTTTATTCCCTGGGCTGGGCCACTTGTAAAGACAAAAACTTGCTAAATCTTTTCAAAGCTACTAATGTCCCGTTCCTTAAGAAAATCAGGTGTATTCTTATAAAAAGCTGTATATAAGATCCTCTCCTATACTTGATCAGCGTAGAACCACTGTCTTTGCTGTACCCACACATGTTAAAAAAGCATGTGTTACCTCCTCCTATACTGTATAATCATACACTCAGAGCAGCAGTTGTCTGTCATATCTTCCCATTAGTCAGTGTGAATATTTATCACTCTCAGCTAAAAGCTGTAACTGTGAATGCAATCCCGCTCCACCAGTGAAGCCTTCTGGATCAACAAAAAACTCCTGCCTCCAAAAGGTGGAATTCTGCTTTCAGAACAAATGCAGCACTGCCTAAAGGATTAAAAAGTCATCAGCAATTACAGGGTTAAAGACAATAGTGTAGATAAATTGGAGATGTAGTAAACTCAACAGCTCATTAAATCCACTTCACCTCCTCCATTCTTTCCTAGACAGGTAAAAAGGAGGGCATACAACAAAGCAACCATTTCTTCTTGTAAGAACCAAAATACTTACAATGGTGCAGCAAAACTACAGGGCAGCAATGTTAACACAAGGTTTGGGTTTTTTCTCCCAATGCATTTGTGAAGTGGGTGGAATTGACACGGTTCCACACTTGCCTAAATCAGTCCAAAGTTCTTGCCCATTCTGCCCATTTGTGCCTTCCTGCTGCAGATCTGTCAGATGGTGCCCTGGGGATGCAGAGGAGCCCTGCAAGTGCGTGCATTGCAGAGTACACAGGAGTCAGCCCACACTGCAATAATTCCGTATTATTTTTAATTGTTAATTTTTCTGTGCAGTTATACTCACTAGAGCTGTGAAATATGAAAACAACCAAGTAAAACTGGTAACACCAGTTAGTTGAACTAATTAAAGTTTAAATTAGTGCAATCTCCATGTCTTTTATGGTAATTTATCACACTAATACCTACAACAATAAAATCAAATTTAATCCATGAATCACACTGGATTATCTAGTAATAATCACAGCAATAAAGGAAAATGATACACAGTGGGGACTTGGATCCCAGTACCAAACAAGCTATCAGCAATAAAACACTAATGAATAATACACTTCATTACAGCCAAAATACTGCTCCCCATCAAGAATGTCATCAAATTATACAACATTACTGGCAAATGTATTGGAAAAGACATATAATGGACATGAAATTCCAAGAAAAAATTGAGTCATTATCTGTATATTGTTATTGCTGAAACATAATCATTTCACCTTTAGAGAGTGAAGAGCTCTATAACAGCAAGAGTGAACTCTTTAAATATTTCCCAGCATGTGGGAAGGTAAGTTAAAGCAAAGAAGTGGATGACAAGAGTCAGTGCGTCATGCTGAGGTTTTTTTTCTTTCATTCGTATTTAATTTTTCCTTTCAACTCTGGGATAAGTGAAGCTTCTCACAGATTTTTCCTCTCAGCACAGAGGCCTAAAATCAAGCCTGCCAGAAACTAAGCTAATCATTTGGCAACAGAGTCAGACTCTGTGTCTTTCATTCTCCAACTACTCTCACTATTTAGCAGTTTTGGATGGACTGTGTTCTAGCTTCAGCTAGACATAGAAGTACATGGAGGAGCCCTGCTGCCTTACCTCCCACTTTATTGCCCGGAGATGAGGGTACTTTTAACAAAGAAGAAGTTTAAGCCTCACAGGGCTAGAGTACCTGAACCACTGGGATCTCTGTGCTGAGAGCTGTTTAGCCATTAAGATCATTAGTGTATTTCCAACTGGATACTTCAAGAAACTTACTGATTAGCATGTACAGTTTTCATATCACCACTGTGTGCCTAAGTCTCCCCATACCCATCCTAAAAGGACAAAAACAATTCCAGAGGAGGTATCAGATTTGTCACATCTGTTTGCATGACTACCCCAGTGGCTACTAGCTTTAGACAAGATCCTTACTCAGCATACACATTTAGGTCACCTCTCTGAAGGGCCTAATTTTCCAGATGCATTACACAGAGCACTGCACGGTCTGGGTTTTGAATTCCACATGAGCACATAAGGATTACGGATCTTTCTTTTCTCTCTTGGAAAATATGACACAATGAATTGTAAAACAAATACAAGACACTTCTTTCTTATCTGCTATAACTGATGTTTTATGACAAACAAAGAAATTAGATAGAGCAATCTCCATGCCTATAAGGAGGATTTGACCTCTATTAATGAATTATACTTTAAGCCCTTACAGAACATATCTCCTACTGTGAATTACCAAATTAATGAGGTGCAAAAGTAACAAAATCTTAATTATCCCAAGAGCAGCAATGATTTTAATGAGGTAAACTCAACACAGAGGGGAAGTTGTCATGTAATGAAATCCTGTCCATGATGCCAATTTTTTACTGCCACATTAAGAGTATGAGTCTGCAAGGTGGTTGGGGTATGTGTGTAGCCACTTATCAAAGTCAATATATGCCTGTTTCAGAGCTCTGCTAAAGACAATTTCTGCTTCAGAGTTCTGCTAAGGGCTTTCACTGAGATATTTTCATGTTAAAAAAATAGATAGTTTATTTAAGCAATAGACATAGAATCTAGAATCATAGAACGGTTTGTGTCAGAAGGCACCTTAAAGATCATCTAGCTCCAATCCCCTTGCCATGGGCAGGGCCACCTCCCACTAGACAGGGTTGATCAAATCCCCATCCAACCTGGCCTTGAACACACTCATTGACTAAGCATCCACAGCTTCCATGGGCAACCTGTTCCGATGTCTTACCACCCTCATAGTGAAGAACTTCTTCCTAATTTCTAATCTAAGTTTACCTTCTTCCAGCTTGAAGCCATTACCCCTTTTCTTATCACTACAAGCCCTTGTAAAAAGTCCCTCCCCAGCTTTCTTGTAGGCCCCCTTTAGATACTGGAAGGCTGCATGAAGATCTCCCCAGAGACTTCTCTTCAGACTTGCAGACTGACCCTGACAGATCCCATGCACTTGTACATGTTCAAGTTCTTTAGATGGTCTCAAACTTGATCGTAACAGATTCAGAATTTCCATTGATAAATTCACTCACTGTGTTAGTGATAACAATCTTGAGCCTAGCCAATAATAATAATTCACCTGGATATCTTTCACAAGATAGTGGAAGCACAGTTTCTTACCAAAAGAGGTGTCCCTGCTAACAGGGAAAGCAGAATAGGTCAGACCCATCAATCCACCCACCAGTCAATGGAGCATCTCTTCTCAACAGGGTATTGGCAGGGCACCAGATTTATATGCTTGACAAGGTGAGATCGAGTCATACATCATAGATCATGCATTGATATGCTTGCTGTGTTTTGGATCAAAAGGGGGACGAGCCAACGTTCAGTACAGAGGTGCAGTTGTTCTTCTGGCTTCACTGAAGTGAAGTCAGGCTTTGAATACTTTGCTTCACCCCAGACAGTTGTTTCAGGCTTTTTCCAAGTGTTCCACTGCAAAACCCCACATCTGTTCCGTACTTGGGCCAGACAAGCAAGTTGCTCAGCTTCTGCACTTGCTCAAGCCCGGACTCAGCTGTCCTCTGCTGACTCATGGCCGCTCTGTATTTCAACACAGCAAACCTGTCAATTTTCCACAGAAGGTATTATTACATTTCTGTCCTTTTCTTTTGGGGAATTACCTTTTTTGGGATTTGGCGTAAGAGGAGGGTGGGATTGTGCAGACCGTTACACCGTTGGGTTATATTCTTTAATCACAGTGGGCATTTGTAGGAAGCCAAATTCAGAGGATGAGAGCATAAAAGTTGCTCAGTGGGAAAATGCCTACTGTGTTCTTCATGCCAGAGCTGAGAGGAATGAGCACAGAAACTGCTATGTATATAAAATCCCACTACAGAACAACTTGCAGGCCTACCTACCAGGGAAAGCAACCTTTGGAAACTCCTGACTGTCTTGTCCAGCCCATTGACTTAAAAGAAGCTGAAGGTGGTGGCACTCCTCAGGTCCTACAGCTGTGTGGAAGGGCTTGGGTCACCCTGGTGGGAATTCACAGTTCACATCCTGATTTCCCCTAATTCCTGCTGAGTTTGGCCAGTCTCTCTGGATGGGACTCTGAATGCTGGGGAGTTGGTTGTAGTGGAGGCTGAATATCAAAATGCTGAAAAATTGCTGCTCAGCATGCTGGGTTAAACCCCCCTCCTACTTAGAACTTGTCAGGAAAATCTGTATAACTATAGAAAATTACTTATTTGGCAAAACTGAAAGGTTCTTGTGTGAGAATATGCCAGTTTTGATTAAAGGAGGTTTTTTTTCACGTTCAGCAATGGAAAATTGAAAGCAAATGAAAATAAGACCCAGCTCCAACAGTGAAGGTTTAGAGCTGACTGCTGAGACACACAGTGCTGGATCCCTTCCCCAGCCCCTCCAGCGCTGTTTGAATAGAGACATGCACCTCTCAACTCCTTGCGACTCTGGTCTGTGCCAAGCTTCACCCAAGGCTTCTTCTTCATTTTGTACTGACTTCCTGATAGCCTTATGGTAATCAGAGACTTAGATTTCTTTTCTTTCCTTACAGCTGTTAGCGTCACATTTTGTTGAACTGAAGTATCAAAGTTGGAGAGAACAAACACCAAAAAAAGAAAGTATGCTGGATTTCTTGATGTACCTAGAAAAGAAAGAAGTGGTTGTCAGAGAGAATCTGTGCTACATACTAAATAAATAAAAATAATATTTCACCATAGGATTATATTAGGGAAAAAAAACATGCAAAGACCTTCTGTGTTTATTGCTAAATTAAAAAAATATTTTTTGTGTGTTCCCCAGGGAAACAAAATACCTTTATAGTTCATCCTTTCTCAGAAAATTGAAGCAATTTGAAACAGACTTACCCACTTTGAAGATTTAACAACAGTTTTGTTTGTGCATTTTTATAAACCTCCAGGTACCACACACTTATACAAATAATTTCTAGGGTCAAATTCATTTGAGCAGATGAATGGATTATCACATGCAAACCAAGAGAAAACTCAAGTTGTTGACTGTAATCACTCTGATAGTGGACTTCAGTCCTGCCATTTTTGCTAACGGTTCTAGCAAACTGATATTGACTAATAAGTGGCAGATATTTAGATGAGTATTCCATTAGAATAAAAGCTTAGACACTGAACTCAATTAGGAAGAAAATATATCCTAACTTCACTCTGCAAAACACAGAACCAAAAACTAAAAATTCATTTTGACTGAGGAAAGATATTTAATTCATTGCTTGATTTTGGCTTCATTTCAATCTTCTGAATAGTTTTAACTACAAAAATGCTTATTGTAAATTAACAGGCAAAATTCTGAAGTAAGGAGTAAGTTGGGAAACTTAATTAAAAAAAAAAGGAATACAATTAAAAATTTAGTTCTTTCAATTCAGTCCAATACAAAGGTCTTTTCTGAACCTTGCGAAACAAACAAACAAAGGATATTTGCTAAATCTTTTTTGCAATTTCAAGGTGAAGAAGATGCATATCAAAGACAAAGATAATATTTCATTTTCACAATTAACATTCCCATGTCTGATTATTCCTGCTAAGAAAACTCATTACCTCTTTTGATCCTCTTGAAGCAGTAGGGAGGAAGCTTAATATACGTCCTTCTTTATCAAGAAAGAATTGAAATGTAATTTTCTTAATCTGTTCCCAACGGACTGGGAATCAAAACTAGAATTCTCCAAGGAACACACAATCTTAGAGAGCAATGTCATCTTGCATCAAAATTTTAAAAATAAAAAAAAAATGCCAAAAAGATTACAGGTTTTCACTGCATTATGTTATTTCAGAGCCAGCAAGAAGGTGTTCTGCACAGCAAGCAAACATCTCTCCCCATATTTATCCAGCTTTCTGGTGAAAAGACCAGAAAGCCAAGCAGTCCAGGGGACAGCTGAGCCAGACTGCATACGTCACTGCTCCCTGGCCACTCGTGCAGGTGGTCAGCAGGGCATGGGATCTCAAGCACGGACCACGCTGGTGCCTCCTATCTCCACAGCAGCCTGCCTGGCTGGAAGCAATGTGATAGGGGAACATCAAAACTTCCTCAGCTAGGTAGAGAGAAGAACAAACTCCAGGACACCAGGGAGGACAGGAAACATATGAGGCAGGAGGCAGAGACAGTTGGGCAATCTTCTTGACTGGTTTTATTTGAAAGTTTGGACAGAATCAATAAATTCTCATGAAGCATTCTGGTTTTGCCAGATTGGTGTTTTCTGGTGAGCACTGCTGAGGTAGGGAAAATGCACAGGCTGAGCAGGAAAAAGGTGACCATGGGCTGCAGTGTTCTTATAATGCTCTAAATAGTTTGGCAGAGAGTGCACTTGAACTCAGCTGCCTTAAAAGTGAGCTCCAAATGATAAGAAATGTTCCTCATCCCATTCATTTTACCTCAATTTGTGACATGAATGACAAAGTGAGGACTGGCCAAGGGTATGCATATGCTACCACGACAGTATCTTTGAGCATGAGGCAAGCTGGACAAACTGGCAAGTTTCAGATTTTCATATTGGCAGGAATGTCAGTTTCTCAACTTTCTGAAGAAGACAGAGAGGATGAGGAAGGAAAAGGAGGACAGAAGTACCTATAAAGTAATTTCTTTTTTTTTTTTTTCAACTCTGAAATCAAGGTAAGATAAGTAAATTACCACAGTGCTGGTGATGGCTGCTGGTGGTCTCCTCTGCCAACATCCTGCCTTCCTGAAGTCTGTCAGCTTTGGACAGGAGCCAAATATCTTCAGGATACATCTTCAGTCTGTTCTGTGGCAGGGCACCCCTATCAAGCCATTGAAGGTGGCAGAAAGGGACAACAGATCTGCTTGTGATGTCATAATTTATTTTTGCCTAATGTAGAGTCTTTACAATTAGATCCAAGATGGACATGTCAAACTTGCTATAGTAATTAAATCAATGCATGTGCAAGTACTAATCAGGCTTACTGTTAGGATCAGTAATTTAGGAAGCTTCATATAGGTACCTTAGTTTAGAAGACCTGTAAAGAGAAAGAAAAAGGTCAGCATACACTTCTTTCCCATGGTAAATAAAACCACATCCATATCTAAGGATACGCATGAAATGCCATAATTACAGCCATACATGAAAAGGATTCTTGAATTTATGTACAAATCAAGATAAATATACTGATGTAAAGTTATTTTTTATATGCTAGAAACATAGTATCAGTTCATAATTACTCAAATTATACCCAAAGGCATTTGGGTAATTTCATTGTTCATTTATTTTTTTATAGCACAAAGAAGAAGGTAGCCTTTGAGTTTATGTAAATATACACAATCACTTACAAAGAGACTTAGCAGGAAATTTAATCTAAACCCAGCGCAGTGGGTGGGTTTAGATCCAGTGGATGATAATTACCTTATTCTGAAAAGCATCTCTGTGTTCTGTAGACTAAAAGTGCCGTGTCAGTAATATTATTTTATGATGATGGGTTTTGTTTTGTAATACCAATATGTCTTCTTTTCTCTCCTTGTAATTATGTTTTTTCTGTGTGAGCTACAGAGCATCTGTGGATCCTAACTTTGGGAGGCCAGGGGTTTGGCACAATCTGCTTCTGTGGGAGGTTTTTCTCAATCTGCGTATGCTGGTATGGGTCTTTTCCCACAGCCTAAGTGAGTGAGTCCAATTAAGGAGCCCTGCTGTGATCAATAAACACTGGAACTGTTGCAAGTATTTGGGGAATGAGATATGAGGCTTTCCAGCATGAAGCTTGTTTGAAATAGGAGATAATGCTGTTGCTGAAAAGCCTGTTTCCAAAAAGAAGTCTGTTTATTAAAAAATACTGTGACCTGAGACTTTTTTTCTTTTGCCATTTCAAATAAGTCACTCTTATGGCTGATGAAAGACTTTTTCAGGGCACTGTACATTTGTTAGCAAATCAGGAACCAAATAATACAGACATATTAGAATAAACTTGACAATAGCTTTTGGAAGGCTATTTAAATGCATTAACATATCCTCTATTGTAAAAAAAAGATATATTTATAGCAAGCATCTAACCCTTGTTGCTCTTTGTATTAAATATTCCTTATAGCCACTAGAATGAATGGCATATTATAAAGGGACGAAATTATTGAGCAATTGTAAGGATCAGACTTGTGGTGTAAAAGAAAGAAATAAGGATATGATTTTTTCTTGTTTGTTCAAGAAAACTAATCATCTCAGGAATTAAATGCATGTTATCCTATGAAAGCAAGTTGTATGGCTATGGAAGCCGTATTTTCACTGTAATTTCAGTATATAGATTGCCTTCAGAAAAAATTGCAGGAGATTCCTGGATTGATGTAATTCTATCTAAACATACTTACAGAGGAGTATTTAAATTAATCACCAGATCTTATGTGGACCCTACATCCCAGCCCCAAAGTCACTAAGTGTTTGGCAGGCTGTGAAGAGGAAAAGATGTGGCTGTCATTACTGCAAATGGGCACATTTTTTAGATGTTAGAGGTAGAAGGCACAAAATTAAAAGTAGAAGAATTTCAAGCAGCACAGAGCTCCTCTCAGGCCTCTACCCCAAAGGATCAATTTATCATGCACAAATTCATACAGAATAAACCTAGTTAAGCTTCAAAATTAATTCTAATGTTTTGTCCCCCTCCATCTACCTACCTGCGTGTACACCTTTTCAAAATGCTTCTCCCAAGTGGCCATGTATCACTTCCAGTAATGACATCAATAAATCTCAGATATGATAGTTAGGAATCTCCCTAATGTCACTGTGAGTGATTCACTCTCCAGCAAGGACTGGTAGCCAAGTACCTGTCAAGCTGCTGCTGATTGCTTTAACACAATAGAGTAGGAAAGAATAGGCTTAGGAGAAATGGTTTAAATAAATCTCTCAAGTGTCATGAATACATTTGGCCAACAGATGACAGTGTAATATACGGCAAGTAATAGCATTAGAGAAATTGCACTTTAGGGGGCCAGATCCTTACCTTTGGTGCAGTTTCTGTAGTGCTTTGATAGTACTGAAATAAAAATTGCCCTAAGTGCAGTATATGCTTTTAGCAGTGCAGTATATGCTTTTAGCAGGGAATCTCTCTAGCCAAGGTAATGCTGCAGTCAGTCCTTTCAGCTTTGCTGTACAGTTTGGAAACTCCTAAGATGGCATCTTCAGTGTAAATCTAACATAAACCAGCTAGACTCTGACTATCACCATTCATCTGACTGAGAATAGCAGGGGATTTTCCTGAGGTAGGTGTTGTTCTTAGTCACCTTTTATGGGGTAGGACTGAAATGCAGTGACAAATGTGCAATGTTCCATCTGGGCCACAACATACTTTAGAGATGATACCCAGCTCTGATTAAAAACACAGCCCTTGCCCTGCTCTGTTGTTTTGACAGCCTCATTCCTCTTCATTCTCACTGGACAAATGGCTTGAAGTGGTACCAAAATTATTTATTAGGGGAAATAATCTGTTGTAACTTAAAAATAAAATTCCGTAAGGCACAGCTAGGAACTCTGTAAAAGGCCAGTATGTTTCTATATGTCAAATATCTGTCCACCACAGGTCAACTCCAGAGCACAGAGAGGTCAATTGGCTGATCTCTGGTCTGCAGGCTTCATGTATGCTTCTTTACTTGACTGTACTGGTGACCTTATGAGACAGAGCTAACATTTTTTACCATGCTTCAAGCTCTGCATACCTATGAATTACTTTTTGAACCCCTGTCCTGCCTTTTCTTGTTAAAAAATAATGCTTTGTTGCATTCAGCAGTGCACTGAGAAAACAGAGGATTCAAGTATGACAGCAGATGAGGGAATGGGAAGATCAACTAGAAGGCCAAAACTAACTTCTTCTGACAGAAGTCTTCACCATGCCACCACTGCATCTTCTTCAGTCAAGGAAGGGGACCATTTACTGCACTTGAGACAGGTGAGAGGAGACAGGCAGCGCACTTAATTTCTAGTTCTGCCAACTGGTCATCCCTGTCAACAACTGAGCATTTTGTGGGCATAGTGCAGCAGAGCCTAAACTCAACCAGGTGAATTTGAGATTGGGTGCTTCAGAGTGAATTTTCACATAAATCTTGATTGAGTCCCATTTTACCAAAATGCATCCTGAACTTTAGTCCGCTTATGTGATCTAGGCCAAGGCACTCCCTTTTTGGACAGGAAAAGTAAATGAAGCACTCTGCTTTTGCCAAGAGAGAGGTTTCTCCATTGGCAGCAGCTTAGTACAGCCAGTTCCTGGAGCACCACAGTCAGGAAGGCACTCGGCTCATGACCAGGTCTGCTGTAACAGGGCAACACACCTCTAGCAGGCATGGTTATCCAACACGTCTATTTTTCTGGCTACATATTGCAAAACTGGTATTTCAGACTGCCTAGAGGAATGGACATCAGCATCTTATACAAGGAAGAAGATAACAAAACAGAGCATCTTAAGTACTCCTAAAAAAGTCTAGATTGGAGTTTTTCAAGGCAATGTCTGCCTAGCCCTAGTCAGAGAGATTGTATGTTTAGCCAGTGTGAGCACTAGAAAGTGCTTTAAGCTTTAAGCTGTTATTACTCTACTGTTATTTTTCAAAACCAGGGCACTCCCCTGACAAATTCTTTAATTTTATTCTTATTTAAAAGTTAGGTTATTTCTAACTTTTTATGCAGATATAAAATTCAGATAAACGCAAAGCAATTCTACTCTCAATCAATATAAAATCAAAGTCATAATAACAAATCGAACACATTATTCTTGAAGTTATACAAATGGTGAGAAAGTAGTTGTTTCACTGTAAATGTCAATTAAAGAATTTGACTAACAGCTTAACAGTGAGGCCAAAGCTATTATTTGATGCCTAGACCATGACCTCAGTACCAATTATAATGCTTCCTATGTAGATTTAAATTCTCATGAAGCAGCTAACCTTTTCTTGCCTCTGCCCTGGCCTTCTAGTGATATAATGTTCATTTTGACAGAAGACTCTTGATAAACATGTTTCATAACTCTTACTAATGAGAAATTAAGGATGAAAGCCTCAAGTGCCTCAAGTCCTTAAGCTGTAGCAAACACTCCAGTGAATAACTTTTTCAGCTACTTTCAAGCTTTTTTAAAAAATGAGAAATGATCTCTCAAGCAACATCTTCCTTATGGAAGATCAACACTGAAGGCAAACTCTTTGTATGAACTAAAATGCTGAAGGGGAAGCATATCTTGCATATTCTGCTCTGCAGATTTCCCTACTCCCTCTCCCTTCCTTCACTTCCTCCCTCCCTTCCTCCCCACAATGGAGGTATCAAGGTTGATTTGAACCAATGCATTTCAAATGAGATAGTCCCTGACCAGGAATCAGTCCAGCTCTGACCTGACTGGGAGCTACACAATCACATCACATAACAGAGAAGCATGTGTCACACTCACTGGTACTCAGTTGCCTGGAAACTCACACTTGCCTAAGTCATTTGCAGCCTGATGACCTAAGACAGTTAAAAAAAAAAAAAAAAAAAGCTCTGCTTTTAAAAGAGTGTGGAACTTTAGTGGAAATTGTCGCTATCTGATCTAGAAAAAGGCTATTCTTCATTCATTATCCCTACATTACCACAGGCACTGTGATCTGTCCCTTCTCTTTTGCGCTCCAACTTAAATCCTGAATCTCTTTGCATGGTGCTACTGTACTAATTCTGATGGAAAAAATAGGCACAAATATGGAACTCCTTGTCAAATATGTGGTGGATGATAGATATTAAAGCTGGGAGATGACAGGAGAACAGGACTTCCCTGCTTTCCTTTCAATGATGTTGTGGATGATACTTTGTGGGAGAGAATGAAACGTGGTACTCCACTTAATATTGCTACTGATGTCAAATCTTGTTTCCTTTAGGAAAAACAGAGAGAAATACTAAGTGTAGAGAAAGCAATGTCAAGGATAACAAAGCATTTTCTGCCTTTGAAACCATGAGAAACTGTGTTGGAGAAACATTGACACAACACAGTTTTATCAGCCTCTAACACCTGACCTGACATCCCCTGGGCCACACTTGTGCTGTTTAAGATGGTTCGTTGTTTACTTTTAGCTCCTTTTCTGGCTGTAGGTTCAAAGAGGTGTTAAAATTTTTCAACTCCCCTGATTGCCAAAGCTAGACTTTTATTAAGTCTGTAGTGAGCCTTAGGTCAAGGTAAGCAATAAGGAAGCAGACAGATCAAATGACAGGTGAAAGGACAAAGAAGGTCAAGAACTCAGCTTTCACTTAGATGTGCTATCCAGGACTCTCCAAAGCAAATGAAGGGTCAATGAGCAGCATCGTGCAGCACGGAGCAGGCTGCAGCTTCCTAAGGAGTGGAAGGAAAGGTTTGGCTAGGACAAGGTTATTTTCACCAGAATATGGGAGAGGGCCACAGCCAGGATAGACAACCAAGCCAGACAATGCAATATTCAAACCATACTGATGTCATGCCTGCTATATAAGGGCGGGGTCAGGCCGGGCAGGGCAAGAAGTCTCTGGCACCCTGCCATTGGTGTAGCTGTAGGTAGTCAGTGCATTCTGTATGACTCAATTTATATATTGTTTCATTACTATTATGGTTATTACTGTTGTTTCTTCTCCCCTCGTGTTGTTCTATTAAATTCTCCTTATCTCAAACAACAGGGTCTTACCTTTTTCTCTCTCTTCTCCTTCACAGCCCACGAGGGGCTTGGGGGTGATGAGTGAGCGGCCATGTGGTGCTCAGCTCCCAGCAGGGTCTAAACTATGACAAGGTGCTTAAAATGTATCTTATCTGTGGTTTGCAATAAATAGTAAAGGATATTAAAAGCTCATTAAAAATGAAGCTGACTTTCTATTGACCTGAAGAGGCATTGAGTTAGTCTCATAAAAGTCAATGCTGGGCCATATTCGCTGTATTCTGATGTTGCTTCTTAGATTTGTTGGCAGAATATAGCTATTTTTCAATGCTGCAAGGAGCCATTTTTTCAGCTGAGTACCAAATGAACCGCTTTTTGAACAAGGAGGTTTGCACACATGAGAGTAGAGGGTTAAAAAACACAGCTACCAGATTAGATGATCAATTTTCAGTTACTCAGATTAATGAACAAAACAAATTGGCCAAATCTGAGTAAGTGTTTTCAAACCTCTCTCTGTGTAGGAATCTCTGAACCAAGGCGGAAAGAGCAGCTGGTTCACCTTGCCAACTTCTAGCATTCACATGTATAATAAGAAAAGAGAAAGGCAAGTTGATTTGGCAGTGGCCTTCCTCCAATAGTCTGACTTTATCTCCTTATATTACCTTGCATTTGTTATACAGGAAAAATAATTAAGTATTTCCCATACAAACCAATATAAACCATAATCTAAAAATGACCAGAAACACTGAAAAGCATTTTTTTTCACCTCAAAAAAAATCTTGTAAAAGCCAGTCTATGAAAAATACATGCTATAATCTTTCACAAGTTTTACTCTGTCAGAGACAATAGTAGATGTTTGAGGAGAAAATGAGGGAGATGTTATCCTGAAGAAATACGGAATAATTTCCCTCTAAGAAAAAACTAATTTTAATCTTCTTTCATTTTAGTCCAATAAAAAACCTGGAATTGTTTATTTTGTGACAACTGAGGAAAATATCTTCTAAATATGTGAACTTACCTTTGTTTAAAGCTTTAAAGCTTTAAAGCTTTAAAGCTATGAGCTGTAATTATGGCCAATTTATGAATGGTCATTTCATTTTTAAAAAACTTATTAGGCATGTGTGCTAAATTATATTTGTAGGGAAAATCAATTAAGCAGGCTAGTTATTCATGTGATAAAAGCATTTTCATTTGTCTACTGGTTTTCCTTCATTCTGTATTTCCTAGTAAAACCAGCTACTTTCCCTTATAGCCAGTACTGCCAGCCTGAAAGCATATAAATAAAAGATTATTACCTTTTTTTTTCATTCCTTTTCCCCTCTATAATCAGTTATCAGGGGAATCTCCTCTCCTCTTTGCCTCATTAAATGTTTCTTTTCTACGAATACAATGAAATATTTATTAAAAATAACATTTTTTTTATCTCCCACAAAGAAGATTCTTTTGGTTTTTTTTCCTGACATGAAAAGTACAGTACACAACTCAGTTGAAAATAAGCAATTACTCTAGTAATCTCGTGTTGTTCTGTCACAGAAGTTTGACTTGCAGAGCTCAGTTGATCTTTTCTTCTGTGTGTCTCTTCAGTGAGTCTAAGTGCTACTGACTACGTGGCTGAGAAGCATCAGGCAGAAAACACAGCTGCAAAAAGAAACAGGCTTTTGACATTCTGTTCTCCTGTGACATATAAACTGTGATTTCTTCATTGTACTCTTAGAGAGCACAGGAACTCTGGCAAGAAGGAATTTCCCTTTCCTTCTCTCTCCTCTGTTCTCCTATATTATATTTACTGAATCATCAAATTGAAAATCCAACATGGAATATCCCACTGGGTGGGGGTGGAAGTGGAATTTCTCCTACTTGGATTTTGGTAAAATCCAAATTCTGAGATAGTTACAGGGTAACAGGTGGGAGGGAAAACATGGGGAAACAGAATAGGCTCAGGAAAACAGAAGTGGTTTGCTTACTTGCTCAGAGTGACAACACGAGGACAAGGACTAGCTAATCACATCTGCCTCTGTGGAAACACCACATAGGCAGAGCAGGGACAAAGGTTTTCTTCCTTACTAGCAAGATCACTCCCTCAGATTTTGTCTGCCAGTCTCAGATGTTCATCATAAGCAGTCAGTACTGGGGTGGCTGGACCAGAAGTACACTTCTGAAGTGAGTCTCCCAGTTGCTACCACTAATCCCTCTCATGAACTGTATTCCTTTTATATTAAACTAACGTGGAAGATACACTTAATACAAACTAGCTGTTAATGGGTACTCTATCCACAGGTCCAGACTAGTGTTACCCCGAAGTAGTACCCTTGGAAACACAAATACTGTAGACATTTCATTACCAATACCAAAGGTATCACTTTTCTTATCTGCTCCTGCTTGGCTATACTGCTTGCAAAGGAAGACATGAGAAATGTCTATGTAGAGTTTCAGGGCTATAGGCTAAACACATTTCTCTATACTTCAGGAAGAAGAGTCTGGCTGAGGTAGCAATAGATGGAACAATTAATTTCTTGTGGAAGCTGAATGAAGTGACACTCATTTTTGTGGTTTGCACAACTTGCTAGGAGAGGAAAAGCTAAAGTGTAAGAAAGCAGTTCAAAGATCTGCACTAATAGGGCATTTAACAAAGCAGAAGAAGGCCCTTACCTGGCTACATTCAAGTTGTTGGAGAGTGATGATAGCTGTGCTCATCAGCAAAGTAAGTAATAGTTTATCAGCATCCAGATATAGGAAATTCATTCCTCTCATTTAAGACCTAGAAAGTCAAAGCAGAAGACTGAGGACATCTTTAAGGCAACTTACTTTTATGGCAGTAAGACTGACAAAGGACATGGTGATCTGAGAGCCCCTGTAGCGTCAGGGATTACTTTAGTTCAAACATACAAATCCTTATGGAAAACAAGACGATCTCTCCATCATATTTTCACACAGGAGTAAGGCACTCTATATATCAGTTACTTTTTGCAAGACAGTCCCACCAAAATCACCACTCTTGCTTGCTGCTTATTCATTTCTCTCTGCTGTTCTCTTCACTCCAGCTTTGTTTCCGCATAGTCAGCATGTTTCTCTTTAAAAATCTCGTGCCACAGTTTCACAGTTTCTTAAACAAGAAGGATCTGTTGTAGAACCTCTTCAACAAAGGCAGCAATTAATTAAAATAGACAATGTGTAGAGAATATAATAGTCCCTGTTTCTCCAGGGGAGCTAAGAAACAAAGAGCCTTGACCCCATGAAATTAAGTCCTGATTCTTTCCCATTTTATATTCATCTCCCACAACCCAGTGCTAAGATTCTAATTGTATGAGTTGACTTAAATTCTATTTGAAGGCAGGGGGTGAAGAAAGGCTAGCAAAAAAGTTAAATACATCAAGGTTGTCCTGGTTTCAATACTCATATATTTTGAAAGGAGCGTGTCATACTACAGTCAGCTTTTTCGGTAAGTGCTTATCTTCAGAGCTTTAAGGTAAGCAACTGTAATAAATGGCTGTCATGATTAGCCTGAAAGGAATTTGAAGTTTTAATCAACTCCAAAAAATGAGCTTTGTTTCTATCGCTAGACAAATATCTAAAACTCAAGTAAAAAGTGGGACAAATTCAAATTAAAATGCTAGAAAATATTTATAAGTTCAGAATTGATTTTTGGAACACAATTCCATGTCCCACAATGTCATGAAAGAGGACTCTAACAATACCAATTTATTCAGATTATGTAATACTAAATAAATTTTTGAACAGACCATTTTCCTAACAAAGGTTATTATTTTTCACTTGCAAAAAGTAATAAGGTAAACATCCCTTCCATCGCTATTTCTGGTTCCGTAATTCTATACAGGCTGCCTTATTCTCTGACCATCAAAATTTTTCTCATAATCTATACATGAAACTTGGTTGCTTCAATTAATATAAGGCCAAAATAATGCCTGGAAGGTTTTAATTTGTCTCCAAAATTTTAATATCGACACAAACTCTTAACACTGCAAACAAGTGTTAGAGAGTTCCTTTACAGCTGACTTTTTCAGTATCACAATGATAAAAGGGCCCTTCATACCACAAAATTCCTTAAAATATAATAAGCATCAGCATTTTTAATTGGGCAAAGGAAAAATAAATAGTGCTTTACCCTGCTGAGTCTTCCTGGCTATGCAGGAAACATTAACCCCTCTAAATCAGAAGAGATTATTAGTCTACCATTGAGCCCATTTACCTCACAATGCAGTAAATATATTGCAAAATGTATGCATTATTAAGCTACAGATTGACAGAAGCTCATTGATACAGGGCGTGGTGACTTAATAAGTATGTTTTTAAAATCATTACATGGCAATAAAAAGCTTTCCAGGTGAAAGATCTTTGCTTCATTCATTTAATGGGAAATGAAAAATTAGTTTCTACCAAATGTCTGCTTCCATTGCTGCAGGCAAAAGAGTGCAGGTCTTCAGAGTGCTGGACTATTGCCTTCCAGACCTAGGAGAAGCCTTTTTTTCATTACTCAGGCTTGTCCCCAGAATCCCTCTCACATGAGCTCAGAGTGCACTCTCTTTAATTTCGTTTTTCAGTTAATGTACCTTGAAGTGTTCTTCACAAAATCTCCATTGAGCATCATTACATACTTGTACAAAAAAACCACAAGTCTTTGCAGAGTGCACCATTGCTGACAGAACTGTTCCTTCTGACTCCAGAGTCTCACAGCATGATGCCCTGGGGATAAGTTGTTTCCTACAATGCTCAATTGAGGTGAAAGCTATAGCTTAATAGGTTCATGAGAAAGTTAACCATGTATAACACCACAGACACACACTGTGGGCTTTCCAAGCACTTTAACTGCCTTTTTCCTTGAAGTCATTTTCTCAGATGCAGTTGGACTCTGAGTAGTCTGAAAACCCCCTGCAGGCTGTTTATTAACTGTTATTTCCTGTTTAGGTGGAAGAGCACTTGGGGAGATCACAAAGGACTTCACATCAGTGTATGTGACACAGACATAACAAGCAGGGCTGAAGTAACTTCTTTGTGGGAAACAGTAACCATGGAATTCCATGCTGAGTCTTCAGTGGAAATGAGAATATATCTACACACACACATACACACACACACAGGGCAGGGCTGAAGGGCGGTGACCAAATGATGGTCACCACCTTTCTTGTTACATTTTCTGCTAGTATCGCCATTTAGTCAGTAGCAAAAAAACTATCCTCTCCAGAGAGCAATTTCAAGGACATAAATTCAGCTCTTGTTTAGGTTCATCTTTGGTAAAGGTTTACCTGTTTTATTCAACATCTATGCAACACTGACTAGCTGCACTACTTGGCCAGCAAAAAGATGGCTGATACAAATATGCACAGCTCCGGTGAATCTTTCTGTACACACTAGACAGCAGAGTCTAGGGGCACTGTAAGAATCTTGATGGCCCTAAATAGGAGTGAGCATAAAACCAGATGTGATCAAAAACTGACATTGTTCTATGAACTCTTGCACTAAGGAAAAGAGGACATCGAAGCTGGCTGGAAGATTTCCCAGTAATCTCCTTTTCATTAATCATCCTTGTCATCCGAAAGGAATCAGAGTTTATTCTTCCACCTGGAGGCCTCCTTCCATGAAATCATTAACATGAGGATGGAGTTACCGCTTTTAAGCAGGCAAAGAAGAAAAGTCCAGAACTAATCCAGTGCCTTATCAGGCTTTCCCTAATAACACAATCTCATTTTAGAAACCTCCTATTCCAATGCAATTACTCTAAATGCAACCTGTGAAAGGTTTTATTTTCCTAATTTTGCAACTCAATAGGAAAGCAGACCTGTCTGGACAAATGGCTGGTAGGGCCAGTCCTGTATATCACAACACAGAAAAGCTAATCCCTACTGTGTATCAGCTCCCATAATTTATTGTTGCCCTTACTACTACTAAAAATGACACTTCAACACAGAAGTTCTTACATAAAGACAGCTAGAACAAGAAAGGCATTAAGATAAATTTTTTTATTGCTAATTACTTGTTTGAGAAGTTACTATCTAATTTACTACTAAAGTTTTAAATGACTGGAACCTATCTAGTCTCCATTGATTGTACAGCAAGGCATAAAGAACATAATTTCTTTCTACACTCAGTGCTTTTTTTTACTTTTATGCTAAGGACATAGCAAGTAGCAAAAGGATTTATGCCATGCAGTTAAAAATCAGTGTACTCCCAGTGATTATTTAATTAGTATATAATAATGGCTTTATGAAATCCAAAGAAAGCATTGGTTAAAGCTTTGCCAATGTTCAGTCTAAATTGAATACTTGATTTTGAAATTAGTTATCACTTTTTGTTGTTGTTTGGTGATTGCTTGCTTGCTTGACTTATTACTGGGGCGAGTATCCGTAACATTTTTTCTTACATTTGACTGTCATCCAACCTCTCTAGTATATGCTGTCCCCACTGACTACTGTGTTTCCCTGTAGCTTACTCTCAGGAAGATTCCCTATTCAGTGTAGGCACTGAAGATTTATTCTGCATTCACTCTGATCTTTCTGCACTATTAAACTTGTGACAGCCATGTTCAAAACAGGAAGACATTGCACTGACTTCTGGCACAAGAAAGAAGTGTTTTGCAAAAGGTGTGAAAAAGCAAAGGAGGAATACGGATATGTGACACATCAGAGAGCATTACTCAGCAAGAGTTCCTGCCTTTGGCTAGGGGTTGCTAACTGCCATTAGAGACACACCGGAAAGTATCCCTTAACTCGTGGCCAAGTCTGGCAGCTGAGCAAAAAGTTTCTGCCATTCGTGGCTGAGTCTTCTGTCAGAAGATGGAAAAAGAAAATGCTTGTAGCATTGGATCAAACTCTCCTTATGGTTCACAAGACCCTCATCAATCTAGCTTCAAAACAGGGGAAAAATAGAAAATAATATGCTCCCATTCAATAGCATAGCTATGAATTTTCCTCCCAGTTTCCTCCCTTCTCAGTCACACATATGTAGGAATGCGACTGAGCAAAAAAGTCTTTCAAAACCAATTCTTTTTTCATTTTTTTTCCAGAAATATTAATTTTAAAAATGTGTAATAAAGTTTAACGTTTTGTCACTAACATAATTTTTTTTATTTTTCAGATTCTTTTGTTTGAATCAATAGTTTCTATATTTAAGAGTATTTGTTTGTGTGTTATAATAGATACTAATTATTATTATGTCATATATTAATTATGTCATTATTATAACATAAATACTAAATCAAAACCAAATCATTTTGTTAAAATATTTTCAATACTATTAAAACAGAATAATTGTGTATGGTTAGAAACCACTGACATGGTTTAATTCTTATTTTCAATTGCAGTCCCAGTCTTTCCCCAGCTGTAACTATTTTAGGTCACATTGATTGCAGATGTCAAGCCCCTCTGTACAAAAACATGTAAATAAAAAAAAGACCAGTAGAACTCTGTAGCTTTTTCTATGCTTTATATTCCTATATTGATGCTCCACTATTCCCCTGCCGGGCTTGTATTTTAACATCTGGAGAACAAGAAAACAACTCTGCAGAAGTTTTTCTTAGCTCTGACCAGCAAACATGCATTTTTGTAGGCCCCAACCATGGTCTCTTTTTACATGCCATCATCTAAAGACTAGGGTTAAGCCAAATGAATACATTAACTACATGAGATTACCTGCCTCCCTTTCATTAATAACCCAAAAAGAGGAAAAATGGACCAGTTTCATTCTATGCCAAACCTTAACAATGTACTTTTGTCTAACCACCATCATATTCTACAAAGAAAAGTGAACTTGACTTTCCAACGAACAACCAGAGATGGCACAATGACTCAAAGGCTAGGGTTTTATCACAGCTACTACAGGGGACATAGCCAAAATAATTGCTCGAGTCAGTTATGGGAGCTACACTGGTAGCTATAGAGCAAGAATGTCCCTAAGAGAAAAATACCTCTCTTGGGGACATCTGTTTACTGAAGCTCACCTTAGTAGGAACCAAATGTACTTATTTGGATTTAAAAAATTTTGAAGACATCAGTAATGCTATTGCTTTTCAGATGAGAAAGAAAGGCTCTCAAATACACTTCATTATTGATAGATACAACTTTTATTTATTGTAATGAGGATAACTAAATGCATTACTTGTAAATTCAGAAGGATGTTTATCAAAAGTTGATCACAGAAATTCTACATATAGGCCAAATTATCCTCTGGTGTATTTGTATTCATTTCAGCAGAATTATAACAAATTTGAATCTATCCCATAGATCTCTGGAGATGCATTTTCACCTTGGTGTATTGGAGTTTCTGAATTTTTTCAGGTATTGCAGATAAATCATGTCAGAGTTGAAAAACATGACAGTGACGGAAAGCTGATTTCATTAGATAAATATCTAAGTCAAATCTTCTATAAAGTCTCCAGTGCATAATCAATAACACTGAAGAACTCCTGATACAAATCTGGTATGCCACAGTGACCAGTTGTATTCTAACTTGTGCTATTATCCTATAACTTATGGTATGTCTAAGAGGAGGTGGGTGCCTTCATTACCACCTACCATCCCAAGCCCCTAATTACTACCACATCTGTTTTCCATCAATATCCAGAAGGTATGCAATGTTTATCCAGATTAACAGGGTGACCAGATTGTTTGCAGGTTAAGGAAGGAACAGAATTGAGTTTTCAGGTCTCAGCCCTCAACAAAACGTCAAAGAAGGGACTGGCTATGAGAGCTAACATGATCCACCAAAAGCAGAGGAACATATGGGCACAGCTG
This sequence comes from Eurystomus gularis, assembly GCA_013400335.1. Lineage (NCBI taxonomy): Eukaryota > Metazoa > Chordata > Aves > Coraciiformes > Coraciidae > Eurystomus > Eurystomus gularis. Next base: position 16,531 of record VZZY01003324.1, on the reverse strand, counting down.
TACTCCTCTGGCTACTGCCATTTGTGGTGGGAGACAGCATAATGGTTAATGAGAGAGAGCAAAATCTGGTATAATCTTATACATTTTTAGTTATTCATATTATCTAGTGTAGCACAGGCATAGTTATCTATCAAAAAACTTATCTGAAAGCATGAAAGAAAACATGTACTAAAACACATTACCTGTTCTGGATATTCTGAAGAAATCTTCATTTATCTATTTTTCCTTATTTGACCTATGTGTACATTAATCAAATAAAAATAAGGCATTCCTCACAGAAGGGTGTAGCAAAACTACAAACATGCAACTGGGACACCGTACCTGATCTCCCCAGCACAAACAAGATGCACTGAAACCTCCATCTGAACCACCCAGGCCAGGCAGAGAAAAATAGCGGGGTCAGGAGGTGCAGAAACATCCTTCAGAGGCTGTTGGTAACACCTGCCAGCTCTTTAACCTGCAGTAAGATGTTGGAGGACAACTTCAATCTCAAGGTGTTGAGGTTTAGGTTCAATCCACTATACCTACAACAGACACTGTCTGTTAACCCCTCTCCCCCCCCTCCAAATAGAGGAAGAGAAAGAGGACAAGGGAGAGAGACTTATGGTTGGCCCCATCCCCTCCCAAATGGGAGAGGAAGGGAATGAGAGAGAGGCTTCTGGATTAGAAAACTAAAACAGCTTTAATGAAGATAATGATAATAAAATGGAATATATACAAATATATACAAAAACAGTATCAAACCCAACCTCCCCATGATGGCAATTATGTCACTGTCACCACTGAGGCTGCAGTCTCAGACTGGGCTCAGCAGCAGATGGGAGCTGGGTTCAGGAACACACAAATTGGGATCAAAGGCGGGACCAAGAAGAAAGAAGGCTGAAGGGAAGGGTCAAGGAGACTGAAAGGAAGGGTCCAGAAGGCAAGAAGGCCAGGCCAAGAAGGCAGAGGCCCTCAAAGGGAAGCAAAGGGCAAATAGCCAGCAGAAGTCCCCCAGGGCAGCAAAGGGCCAAGAGCCTTGTGATCCCTCAACTTTATACTGAATATGATCTATATGGGATAAAATACCTTGTTGGTCAGTTTAGGGTCACCTGTCCTGGCTGCTCCTCCCCAAAGGTGCAGTCTCTCACTTTCTGCACCCCCTGCTGTGGTACATAAGAGTTAGAGAGACCTTAGTCTGCACACCAATCCTTGGTAGTAACTCCAAACGTGAAGTGTTATCACTGCTAGAAGCAGACACTGTCTGCAAAAACATGCTGTTAATTACAGAAAGTGCAGTTAGTTGGCAGAGACTCAGATGAGAAGTGAAATCACTGAACAGAATTGGTTTGGTTCTAACTCAAACCAGGACACAAGGGTATCCATGAATGTACATCTCCATTCCTTTACTTTGTTTGACTGACGTTATCCCTTAAATATGATGTTCTTTCTTTCTGTGTTTATGGTATTATTGCTGATGTCATGAACTAGTCTGACATAACAGTTCAATGACCAGCAAAACTAGTCCTTACATATGAATGTGAGGACATTAACGCCGGTTACAGCTAAAGTCAAATTCTATGAATGTTTTTAGAAAAAATGATGAGGGGAAGACATTTTGACAGTGTCAAAATATTTTGTTTCAACATGCTAAAAATGACATGCTGAATTTCAGCATTTCAGAATGCTCCTGTCATTCCAATGGAAGTTTGCAAGGGTCAGAACGAAAAATACAGTTCAGGGTAAACTAAACCTTTCAGGGAGACCAGCAAATCTTCACCTTTAACACAACTCCCTTTCAGTACAATATAAGCAATATTTGTACACTCTTTGAAATAGAGCTGGTCTTCATTCAGATCTGTACATGAAACCATCTCTCTGTGCAGCTGGATCCTTCTCTGTTCTGGGTTGCAGTATTTGCAGTGCATCACAATAGGAGAAGTGATGAACTTGGCCAGTGGACTAAGAAAGATTAAAAAAAAATATTTTAAGGCTGTTATAACACAATATGTTTCAGTTTTGAGGTTAAATCAGAATTTTAAATGGTTGATGAGAGGGGAATGATTCAAGTAAAACCAACTCTGTATAGGGAGGAAAGCTAGAAAATCGTATTTCGGGTCAACTTAAAATATTTCATTTAGACATGAAAGAAAAAGATTGCTTTCATTTCTCTATTATGTAACTTATTTCCCCACTCTCATCTTTTAAGGGAGTTAACTTCAATCGAATTTTACATGAAAGATGCAATTTTTAATGGAAAAAAGTCAAAACACAGTAATTGGCTCAGAGCTGGAAGGGTAAATATTTATACCTCAACTGTAAATTATAGCCTGTTCCCATTCCTTTCCTAGAGACAAAATGACTTTTTTCTGATTCAGGACTGCAAGAAAACAGAAATGTTAAAATAACGTAATTTCCTCAAAAAAATTGAGAGTTCCTCACCTCCTCCTCCTACAGCTCACAAGCAGCACGGCACTTGTATCCCACACTCTCAGTTTGACTGCTGAAAATCACTTATGACATCTACAGGTTTGCTTTTCTTTAAAACAATCACACCTTTTTTGGGGGGGGACGGAGAACTGAGCAGCCAAAAATGCAGCAGCAACATGGTCTCCGTATAAATCTGAAGACTGAATGAAAGCCCTTATCTCTAAACCTTGGAGTAGCTATGTGAAGAAGCTGCTCAGTGTGCTGCTTGCTCATTCTCCTTCCTCACATTATGGAACTCAGAGCATACCCAAGTTACCACTGTGCCTAGTCACTTACTTTAAGGGGATTTCTTCTTTTTTGTTGTTTCATTTCCGCAGTAACCTCTATAATATTTGAAGTCTCAATTCAAGTTCTTGCTTTCAAAAAGCCGGGTAATACTTGATAGCAAAATACCCAACATTCCTTCTTTATCGTCAGCAATGTTTATGCATCTGGGTCAAATCCCTGAGCCAATGCAAAGTAATTGCTTTCAAATGACTTGAATTTCAATTTTTGAATAAGTATTTTTCTTGTAGCAGCATTTAATTTCTTGACATGCTCTGTAAGCCTTTGCTCTCCTGACCTGAAGTGATCTTCTGGGCTGCTATATGACCAGCTGAAGCAAAAATTGCTCACTTGTATTATCCTTGCTGGAAGAAACGCAATCCATGTTTCCAGGCACCTTTTAGTTCTGTGGATTTGCTACCCTTTTACCTTTTCAGTCCTTGTACACCTTGCTGTTTCTGCTGCTAAGATTAACAGCGCTCTGAAATGGGATTTGGGTTATAACTACTGGACTAAATGCTTAAGTACAGCATCCAATCCTGGTCCGATCCTGCTAGACCAAAGCAAATAAGATTTTTCACTGTACTGCCCCCTCCTCACAGTGCCAATGCAGGAGCACACTGCAAGACCTGCACCACCATAACAGTTATCAAACTTCTTGCTCTTTTTGAAGAGACCATCACTGTAGGTTAAGGCAGCTTGAAAACTCTAACTTCCACAGAATGACACAGACACTAGACTTTTTCATGCAGCATAGGCAATGCATTTGAATGGTATGACAATGTTGAGTCACTCTTCAATATGCCATCACTTTACTTTCCCTTTATATTGAAATCCATTATGAGAAAATGTTACTGTAAAACTGGACTTTTCTTTCCTAGCTGTAACTACTAGCAAGAATCAGTATTCCCGGCAAATACAGTATTTCTTTTCAGCTCTTAAAAAATATTGCTGTCTGTAGGACAATAATCTCTTTGTGACTGCAATTAAAAATGTGTCCAACACCATGCAGATGTCAGCATACAAAATAATCCTAAGTGTTGCTATAAGGACAATGGGCTTAGTAATACCTCATCTGTTTCTTTATGAGAGAATTGATATAGTTTATTCCATTTGAGATTAAGAATTTTAAACAGAATAATTTTGCCAGATGGTTTATTCTTAGTAAAATTACGGATTCAGAGTTTAATTACTCTAGTCTTTGTCATTCACAACACTTTACAATTAGGTTGCCTGACAATTCCCATTGTAGAACTTTGTTTTGAGGTGTTTATCTTTGCCACATTTTAGTATTCAAGTTGGATGTCTTCTTTTAGATAAAAAATTTATGAGAAGTTTCAGCTGAGATCACTTATCCATTTCTGAGGAAAGTAATGCAAAACTCAAAATTTTACTTTCAGTAATTCTCCAGTCCCTTCCTCAGTTTCCCTATGAATTAATTTTTTCCTATCACTGGATGACCTTCAAGCACTTTTCCACATGCAATGTCCTCTGTGTGTATGTGAGGGAAGAGAGAGGAAACATTATTATAAATTAAATTATAAATTAAAGCTGAGGTTTCACAGAAAAGGTTTTATCACAAAGAAAAAAAAGAAAAGCAGTCAGGAATTTTGGAAACAATCTTAATTTTTTTTATCTGAAATATCAAGATTTTAATTCTACAGAAACTTTATCAGATCCAAGAGAAACACATATTTTATTAACACTCTATTGCCTCTGACGTCTTACACACAGATAAGTAAATCAAGGAGGTTTTTAAAATGCATAAAACATTATTTTCAACATATGCTGGACTTCTCACTGAGAGTGTTTTGTCTGATAATACTAAGTGGTTTCACTTACCTGTGGTCTCTGCCCTGATTTCGTTGGGACTTCTGCCTGAATCTCACATGATGTTAGAGTAAGAAGATATAAAGGCAGAAGGGCAGAGGGGACAAGATATTTGGTCATGAGTGAAGTGAAGGTCTCTTGACTCTCATTATCCAGGGGATGAACTCAAAGGGAAACATCCATGACAAGCTTGTTGTGATGCTGACCAGGCATTTTATGGAATATACTCACGGACAGATCACTAGACTGGGAAACAAAAGATTCGAACTATAGCAAAGGTAAAACTGAAATTTCAGTCCTGGGAGAAATTCTGATATTTTAACATTTGCTTCTGTCCTGCACAGAAAGGAAAAGTGTTCATTGTAAAACTATTTGGTGGCAAATCAATAGCCAGTTCTTGTTAGAGTGAAATGCTGCCTGATACTGGCTAAACCATTTGCCTTGATCATGCAAAACTCTACAAGCTGTCCTTAAGTTTCAGTAATGCAATGTAAAAGTTTACTGCATCTCAGTAGCCCTAAAATAACAATGATAACATCAACGCTTTCCTGAAGTTTAAAATATAAACACTTATGGAAACAGAAAAAGAGGTAAACTCAATATTTCTAGATTTTAATAAAGAAATGTAATTAAAAAGTAATAGCATTGTAACAGGGGAGTTTAAAATAATATTTAAACACAGGGCAGACTTAGGTGTGGGGTACCCCTGTTTAATTCAGCGAGGAAGCCAAAGGCCAAAAGAGAGAAGTTTTCACAATAAGTATTTAAAGATGCAGTGAGGGAGTGTCACAAGGATAATCAAGAACACATTGGGAAAAGACTTACCATTGGGACTTAGCTAACAATAGCAAAAAAATAAAGCAAGCTGCAGAAATTTCCCTGAACGTGCTTGTGACAAGGCAAGCCAGGTAAGATACTAAACAGAAGATCCTAAGCCAGGGAAAACACTAAAAGTCCAGCTTTTGAAGAATAAAAAGGACAGATCCTGCTCTGCCACAGAGTCCCCCAGAGCTCCAGCAGCCACCACCTAATGACTCAGTCAGTGAGGATCAAGCAAAGCAGACAGACCTGGAGGAGAAAGAGGATGAGATGTATACATGAAGAAATAAGGAAAAAAGGAGTAAAGTGGCTCAGATATTACAAACTATCACAAATACTGTTTTAAAATTTTTCATTGCAAAACTTTCAAGAAGGGGTAGGTTTAACAGTCTTATGAAATCCTTTTGGTTAATTTGGTTAATTTTCCCTTCTTCATTTCTTTATATCTGCCCTTTAAAAAAAAAAAAAAAATTGCTGATTTAAAAGGGAATGGGGGAGGAGGAAAAATAAAAACTGGGATTAAATGTGTTTTATTTTCATGTTTTCTTGCAAAGACACAGCATACTGTTCTTTTGTTCTTATTACTAAAGGTGTGAAAAGGAATCATCCTTTTAGAGCTCTGCAGCCTGTTTTGTCAAGGGCCAGGAGAAGCGTCATCGGTGTGGGAAATGAATGAAATGGAGAGTAGGTCAGGACAAATGCATAATCATAATCAGATGCTTCAGGGATCTAGATCATTGGGGAGGGACTTTAATATGCTTCAAGAAAGAAAACAGTACTGTGACACAGGAGAGGAGATGATGTCTTTCCCTGGGCTCTCAGAAAAGGAGCTAGAAAGATAATAGGGAGGAATTAAGGAAGACCAAAGTCAGAGAAGGGCAGAAATAAATTAGACTGAATCAGGAAAAGAAGAAAAGGCATCAAGGATGTGAGATGCTTGCTAACTAGGGAAAGAAGACCATCAGGGAAATCACAAATGTATTTGGTGTTGTTTCTAGCGGAAAAGATAAAAAAGAAAATTAAGCCAAAGAACAGAAAGTGATAGACCCAAGAGTCCTATAAGTAGTTCAGAGTAGCACGCTATTTCAAGGCAATCAGGCAAACATGGCTGTAGGTGCGAGTGAGGAGTCAGACAAGAGCCAGAATCAGCACAAGAGAGGTGGCAGGAGCCCATGGGAGAGGGGATATGCGGAAGCAGGCGTAGCCCTGTTTTGAAAGCAAATACCTCTTGCATCTGTTCAATTGTACCATCAAAACATATCTAGTGGTACAGCTGAGCTACAAGCCACAGAGCATGTGAACAGTCACAAGTCTTCAAGTAATAAACCCAGTCACTGATCCATCTTTCAGCTTGAAATATATACATATAATCTGAACTCAACAAAACTGCTTTCAGAACACTGGAAAAAACAATCTGAATGATTTAACCCTCTATAAATGATGACACTGTGCACAGACTGGCTGCATAATCAGCAACTGCATCTAGATATTTAGTATACTAAGTAATAATTCTCCTACATAGTCAGTTAAAGAATCCCTAAAGTCACATTAACATAACACACACTAACTGCACCCAAGGAACCATTACAGTGTATCATCACATTAATATTCACCAGTCTAATGGCTCCCCAAGCAGGCATTGTCAGGATATACCCAAAGGGCCTCACTGGAGCTGTTACAGCATCCTATATCCAAAATCTATGGATTAAACACTTGTTTAATAGGCTCCAGTGTGAGAGAATATAACAGATACTGCCCATAATGACAGTCACCCATGGGTAATGGGAGAAACTAATACACTTCCAGGGGGAATGACAAACCAGATTCAATCTGATGGCAGCAACACAATCATTCAACCAGTGCCTTTCAAAGACTGTAATGGGCCCAAACTTCCCTAGTATAGTTTAAATTAGACAACTGGTTATATTATAATTTAGAATTGCAGAGTAATAATAGAATTATAGAATGGTTTGGGTTGGAAAGGACCACAAAAATCACCTATTTCTAACCTCCCTGCCATGGGTAGTGACATCTTCTACTAGATCAGGTTGATTAAAGCCTCATCCATCTGGCCTTGTACACTTCCAGGGGTAGGGCATCCACATCTGCCCCAGGCAACCTCTTCCTTTGCCTCACCCCCCTCACTGTAAAGAATTTCTTCCTAAATATGTAACCTAAATATATCCTCTTGCAGTTTGAAACCGCTACCTCTTGTCCTATCAATACACTCCCTAATAATGAGTCCCTCCACATCTTTCCTGTAGGCCCCTTTTAAGTACTGGAAAGCCACAATAAGGTCTCCCTGGAGCCTTCTCTTCTCCACGCTGAACAACCCCAACTCTCTCAGCCAGTCTTCATAGAGGAGGTGCTCCAGTTCCCTGATCATCTTGTGGGCTCCTCTGCACTTATTTGAGCAGGTCCATGACTTTCTTATGCTAGGAGCCCCTGAGCTGAACACAGTACTCCAGGCAGGGCCTCACGAGAGCAGAATAGAGAAGAATCATCGCCCTTGACCTGCTAGTCACAATTCTTTTGATCCCTCCTAGGATTGCTTTCTGGGCTGTGAGTGCACCTTCAGGTTCCTTAGATGATCTCAAACCTGATCTCCTACAGCGGGTGGTTCTTCGTTCTCCTAGTCCCTGCCTTTGATTTCAGTGACTTGGGCAATGTGGCTGGAGCACTTGCCAATGAAGATTGATGCAAAAACATCATTGAGTACCGCATCCTTCTCTGTACCCCAGGTAACCAGGTAATCACACAAGAAAAAATAAAAAACAACTTTTCAGAATGATGGAAAACTTAACAGGAACACTTTTTGAGAGCTAGGAACGCTCCTAATCAATTTAGACCCATCTTTCTGCTGTTATTTTGTGGAATGCACGATGATGCAACAGATTATGCTGTACAATTTACCCCAATACACATTCATTTACATTCAAAAGCATGCTCACTTTCACTCAGAAGCAGTTTAACTCATAATAATAGCTTCCAAATGTCTCCTGTATTTGGCCCAGAAAGGAGATGCTATTTCAGGGGACATGGAAATGGTATAAATGCAAAACACTTGAAAATGTTTGAGTCTTTCCACTTTTCACTATTAATAATTTGGCTGTCTCTGCAGTACTTTGAAAATTAGGCTGTTCTTGTGACTATACATATATATTTATATATATAAGACTATGCATATACATATATAAGACTATACATATATATATATGGCCTCTTATTACTGTAAAAAGAAACTGCACCATCTCATATTTCTGGAAGTACATGATTCTTCTGAGCAACAGCCAGAAATTTCAGAAAGTGCTTTGAAAAGAAAAGAGAAAGAAGATAAAAGAAAGAAACAGCCCCTTTCCCTAGAAATACTTGACCTAGATGAAACACGTAATAGGAGTTACAATGCAAATCTAAAATGGTACCAATGCAACTGATGTCAGTCTACTCCAGTAATCTCATTATTAGTGGTGTTGTAGAAATCTTCATGAGATCTAGAAAGTTGCCATTCCAATAGCACTTCTAAACATCTGAAAGATGCACTTTGATGCAGAGGAATGGGGATCTATTGAATTTAGAAATTTGAGTCAGATCTTCTTCAAAATGTATCAAAACATATATGTTGAAATCTCAATCTTTCTTCTGAGCTATTAGAAGTCAAGTTTGCCAAGTATTTTCTACAATTTGAAATACATTTTTTAAAGAAATATTATTCAGATTCCCACAAAATCACATCCTTCCAGGGTTCAAACACCAACTTTGAACTATGAGACTCCTGACAAAGCAAGAAATGGCAAACTTGTAAATGCAAAGCCTACACTTCTCTACTCTTGAGGTGCTACAGAGATCTAGAAAGATTTTCTTACTATTTTATCCTGCCTAGCAGAAACTTTCTACAAGCACATCTCAAGAGACCTGCATACTGCATTCATTTTTCCATTCACTTTTCCATGACTTACACAATATATGTGGTAGTTTGTTGGTAGTTTTGTGGATTTTTTTTTCCATTCAGTGTTAGTTTCATTCTCTTTTTCTAATGAAAGCATTAAGAAGTAAAGGAAATTGTGATTGTTCTCTACAGTTGAAGCTATTTGCACAGATTTCATGCTGTGGGACTACACAACCAAGAAGTACTAGAAATGCCTCTGTTAACTGTAGCACAGTGGATTTTATTTTGTTTCTGTGTTAACCAGCCCCATCCACCAGTGTTCTGAATGTCCGTAAGACTTTTAATTGAGCAGTATCTATAAAGCATGCCACAGCCAAAGGAGTCACAGTGGACTGTGGCTCTTTTTTTTTTTTTCTTTTCTGTTGTTACAGGAGCCTGTATTACTTAACAGGAAAATAAACCTTTGGGTATTGTGGTTCAGTTTGAACTTCTAATGTGAGCAGAACTACTTGCTTTTTGGATGATATGAAATAAAAAAGTCTTTTCCCCAAACCTGTTCAAGTAAAAGTAAGTTTCAGCAAGCAAATATTAAGGAAGATTAATCCAGTAGGCTCCTACCACAGATACATTATCCTAGGCAATAAGTACAGCCACAGACTTCAATTGATTTGCAAATGCTAAACATTTTCAAAAGTGTATGAGTAGCTTAGGAGCCTGATTCACATATTTAAAAGACAGTTAGGCATCTTGGTCCCATTGATTTCTGGTGAAACTCAAGATAGATATTCCTAAAATAATGATATAAAGGGCAGAAACATCAGCTTGGCCAAGCTTCCTTCTGCCCCATCCGGCCTTGTCTCTGATCATACCCTGTTTCCCAAATAGGGGACCCTTTTTCATCTAAGTGAAGCCCTACCACTGTCTCTCTGAAAACCCCTGAAACCTATCCCTTTACCCAGAAAGCTTAAAGATATTGCTAACCTCCTATAAGTAATTATTGGCATATCAATGCCTGTGCAATTTTCTGTGAGAGATTTCCCAGACTGTAACTAAGTAAAAGCCTGTGAGCATACAGTGACACGTAGATATACTAGATGAGGTCTGAAAGCTGGAAAGCCATGTCCCAGTTACTCTACATTGTGCTAGCATGGCTATGGTACTGCTTTGCTTACAGTCTTACTCTGCATCCAACTTGCACGGCTCTAATTCCACAATTTGGATATACATCGAGGAAGAATACACTTTTAAACTGTCTTTCAAATAAAAATGTCTGTAGCTGGTGTCACAAAAACATTGGAAAATAACTTTTTTTTTTTTTTTTTCAGCTGAGGGATGCTCAACAGCTCAGTTTTCTGACACATCTGTAATAACACAGTCTATAGCAGCTGAGAGACACCTCAACGGAATGGGACTTAAAAATACTTCATAACCAAAAGAAATGGCTTTTTTCTGTGACATAAAGGAGAATCCCACAATAGCATCTCCTCTCAGACTGTAATTTCTTCTGAAAACTGTAAAGACCTGACAGCAGAAGAGAAGCCTCAGTTCTCAGCATGCTTCCCTGCCTCTGCAGTGTCCCTGCTATCACACATCCACTGGGATGCCATGAGCCAGAAGAGGGTTATCCACTCAAATGTAACTACTGATTTTAATTCAGAAGCATTGCTTAACCTTCATTTTCTGCAAAATGTTGTAAAACTAACACTCAAGTCTACCACCACACAAGAACCTGCTAGACATTAGCAGAGAGTTTGTACTAGCTAGAGGCACAAAAGTGAATGCGTACCTGTAATTTCTTTCATGCTGTAAGCAAGGGTTACTCCTTTTGAACTTAAGATCTCAGTTCAGGTCCTAGCAGGGCACCTAGACTTTCACGTGGATGAGGTTTATGCACAGCAAACCCACACAGCTGCAAGTGCTTTAGAGTCTCTTTAACACTTTCCAATACTACCCACAACCCAAGATCTATACATTTGCTAGCATGGATGCCTGAATAACAGAAATAGGAGAAGCAGAGTCAAAGATAAAATAAATACTTTCCTATGCACTGAAAACCGAATCACTTTCAGACTTTGGTTTGGGGCCACAAAGATGATCCAAGGGCTGGAGCACCTTTGCTACGAGGACAGGCTGTGGGAGCTGGGGTTGTTGAGTCTTGAAAAGAGAAGACTTTGGGGGGACCTAATAGCTGCCTTCCAATACCTGAAGGGAACCTACAGGAAGGCTGAGGAGGGACATTTTACAAGAACACCCACTGATAGGACAAGGGGTAATGGGTTTAAGTTGAAGGAGAAGAGATTTAGATTAGATTTAAGGAAGAAATTCTTCAGTACAAGGGTGGCAAGACTTTGGAAAAAATTGCCCAGAGATGTTGTGGCTGCCCCCTCCCTGGAGGTGTTCAAGGCCAGGTTGGACAGAGCCTTGAGTAGCCTGATCTAGTTGAGAGGCGTCCCTGCTCATGACAAGGAAGTTGGATTAAATGATCTCTAAGGTCCCTTCCAACCTAGGCCATTCTATGATTCTATGTGTTTATGATTCTTCATAAGGTCCTTGATGATAACACCAATCGCTCCAACACAGAAAACTTCACTGTTATCAGCTGGCAATGCAGACATAACCTCATTTGAAAGAATGCAGAAAGAGAAACACATTTTTTTGATGCATATCCTGTAAATTATGCAAATATTCTTATTTTACTTCTGTGTTATTTCTGCAGGGAGGGGAAAAAAAAAGGAAGGCAGACAAAAGGAAGACACATTCACCTTCAGAACTGACTAGCTACTCTTGCCTAACTTTTCCTCATAAAGATTCCCAAACCTGAAAGACTGAGTTTTTAACACTTTTGTTCTCCCTCCTCCACATTAAAAGCTAAGAAATGAGGATAAAAGAAGGGAAAACAGATGGGCAGGACAGGAGTAAAAGGAGTGGAGAACCAAAGGAATCAATGGGGCAAAAAGCAGAAGATCTGAATCATTCTCTACTTCATGGCTACCAAGTTACATGACTAGGAGGAGCAAGTTATCTATCACCTGTTACAAAATTACATTTAAAATAATCCAAACTTCTTCAGTATTAAATTTTGATCATTAGACATTGATACCCACAAACAAAATAAGGTTATTTAAGACAAATAGCTAAAAATGCTTCAGACAAACAAGAGGCACAAGTTAATCTGCAGCTCTCCCACAGAAGTCCTATGCAAATGGCCTGAAGCTTATCAACCCCTAAGCATTAAACAGGAGCTTTGGGTGTTAACACTTCTGACTAATGACAGGTTCACTTTCTGCACCTTTCATCTTCTCTATGCTTCAAATGAGTTGCTAGTAATTTTTTCTTCTCACAATTTTTCTCCACATAGAATTTGCACTTGAATCTCTGAGGGCAAAGCCTACTGTCTTCAAGTGTGTTTCTACAGTACACACATGCTAGAGCTATAGTTGCTAAGACTGTAGGGTACGCACTGCCCACTTACTAGCTTGTTGTCTTGGTCAGTGAGTCTTAAAAACTGCAAAAATGTTAAAGCACTGACCCATTTTCCTTCTAGCCTATGAACACAATTTTACCTCTTGCAGAAAACAGGGTGCAACAAGCAAAGGTGAGCACTCTGATCTGGTTGCAGATGCGACAAGTCCAGAGCATGCAACCAAACACCCCAGTTTCCACAGCATGGGCACAGCTGAGCTGAACCAAATTTCTGTTTTCTAGGATGATTTAGACTTGAATTGCCTCTGACCTCATAGTATGCTGTGCCCAGTACTGGCATTAACACAGCATGGAGAAGTGAGGAACACTGCAGGGACATGATCTCGCTCTATGAACGCTCACATGCCTTGGGCTGAGGCTTGAGGGAGTTCAGTCTAGTTCAGGTAACTTGCTGACCCCTTGTTAAGTGGGCACTCTAGGCACAGATACACTGGGCTGAGATGCAAGGAAGGGAGATTGGAGGTTGCCCCTTACCCATTATCTCATGGCTCCTTTTCTTCTAACACAGATGATCAGCACGTATGCATGCAGCAAAATCTCAAGGAGAACAAAGCAAGAGGGCTGACATACTTAAACAGCAGGACAGGGAGTAAATCTCTCTTCATTACCAAGAATCTTGGCCCTTAAATAAGACCTTACAGGACAGACCAGTACTATGTAGATAGAGCAGCCTGGCTCTTCGATGGAGAGCTGTGGTTATAGGAAGTGCCCCTGCCATGCCTGAACTGAGGGATGTAACATGACCCTCTTATGCTGCTCTGTGCTCAGTGCTACCACACACACATTAATTAAAGATGAACCTTGCCAAACAATGTCTCTACCCATCTGGTTCTAAAGCACAATGGAGCAACAGAAGAATGTTTAAATCCCTATCAAAAAGCTAATGATTTTCATTTTGTTCTGAGTCCGTTTAGGGGTTCAGGGCAGGTCCCCACGGAAACAGAATGTATGCTCTCCCCCCCTCCCTATCCCTTAGTTCCCCCCCAGACAGGTGGGCAAAAGGGAGATCAGGAGTAAAAAGAGAGAGAAACTTTGCACTGTATTGGAAGTTTAGAAATATATATATATATATTGTTTAACAGGGAACAGAAAACAAGAAGGGAAGGTAGATATAGGTACAAAGATGGGAGAAAACACAATAAATGCAATATAATACAAAACCAAAGGTCGGATGGCTTTGGATTCCCTGGAGGATGAGGAGTGGTGAGAAGATGGCTCCTGGCCGCATGGAGAGAGGTCAGCTCCAAGCGTCTCTTCCTCCCACACTGGAGACCACTTCCTGCCTCCAATATCCGGTGTGGACAGGAAGGGGGAGGGAATAACTGCTTCCTCCTTGGGGCTCTCAGGGTGTCCAGTCCCTGCCTGTCGTGGTCCCAAACCTCAAACCATAACACATTTCTATTTTTTTTATTTCAAAGGCAGAAAAGAATTTGTAGTACAATTTTTGAACCATAGCTTTGACAAAACAGCAAAAATATTACTAGGTTACTGCTGCCAAAATATGGGCATAGCAGAATAATGTTAGCCAACTTCCAGTGAAGATTTCTGCCCAGTAATATATGTGTGTGTGAACATGGAATGAAATGTCTAGTGAGGGAAGCCAATGGTACAAATGAATGACAATAAAAATAACAAGCACTATCAACAGAATTGTGTTGTCTGATGGTTGGTGCTTAAGCCATTTGTGGGGCACCAACGGAGATGTAAGGGCCTGCTTCTCAACTGCTTTGTGGTTCATAGTGCTGCAATTGTCAGCACGAGGCAAGTGTGACACAAAGCCATTGTGACTTGATAGTATTTTCCAGTTATAAAAGATGATCAAACATCTGACCCACAAAGACTGCCACCATTTCATTTCTGACATGACCATGCCAAGATGATTGTTCTGTCTCTGCTGGTTAATTGAAGACAGAAGCACAACGGTTTTGCTCTTGAGCACTCTCTGGCCGTCAAAAGCTCACATGAACATGCAATGTTTGATGATTATCCAGAGAAATCATGGCAAGGAGGGTAAAAAGCAAAATGCTGCTATTGTTACTCATCTTAATTGACAATAGGGAAGGAAAACAATGAAATGTTTGAAGAAGGAGAACAACAAGGCTGCCACTGTGAAAAAAAGCAGAAAGCTCCAGATGGTTGTCACTTCACAGAGCTGCCTCAGCTGTTCATGACACGTAGACTGCATTAGTGCCAAGCTGTCAGAAACACAGTTCAAAATAGTCAACCAGAATCATAAATAGGGTCCTTGAATGCACATAGTGGAGTGTCAAATATGACCTTAACACTTCCTCTCTTGAGACCACAGTCTAATATGTAAAAATGCATAATAAAAGTATTTCCAAAAGGACTGAAAAGGGCAAAGTATTATTTAACCCGAAGTATAATGTACAATGGAAACCTGACCTATCTTATTCACAGAATATACATCAATAGCAGTTTCCTTTGCGCTCTTGTTTACATACATTTGTCTGTGTGGGCTCTGGCCCTTACAGATTTAATGGTAATAAGCCTCATCTACAGCTTTTTCTATTTTACACAGATGGCTTTTAAAAATACTTAGCTATGACTTTTATAATTTTTTAAGAAGTACAAGAGAAAGGAACAGAGATTATTCCCAATATGATTGACAGAGGGTATCTGCAGAGGAAGTATCTACAAAATATGATTTTCATTCCGTAATGAAAAGACCTGATCTGCACCATTAAGTAAGTAGTTCATCATGACCAGCTAGGAAAACAGCTCAGGGTTATGTCAGCCACAGCAAGGGTTTGTCAGGAATAATTACCCAAGGGACTAACCTCAAAAATCACACTCATTTCATAGAAGCCACCAAAGGATAATCACCTTGCAGTGAATTTTGTTGCCTAGTCATGCAGAACTAATCTAAACAAGCATTCCCGGGGTAAAAGGCTCTAAAACTTGTTTTAAAGGTGTGAAGTTAACTTGTATTTCAGTCACCTTTAAAATGGATCTGCTCATATTCAGCAAACAACACAAACAAATAATGAAAAATGTGAATTTCTAAAATATTTAGGCTCTTCAAAGAGAGGCAATTAATATGTTCAGAGAATAAAATCTTTGCTTAATACTGCAATCGTAAAATTTCTGAATAGTAGCAGAAACTCAAGGGTAATATACCAACATGTCAATGTAAAAAGTCCTTAGAAAAAAAGAGGAAAGTCAAAAGACAGCACATCATCAACTTAAAGCATCAGATTCCACCAGGGAGCAACCAAGTCTGACACTTCCCCACCTGGTCGATGACTGCTTTCCCAGCAGGAGCTTGCACTGGGGTTGTCTGTACAGCAGCGTCTCCATCTCAACCACTCTGTATGTGTGTTAGCCAGGAAAAACAACACTATGTGTGCTCATAGTTCACACACGATCCTGATTGCAAGCTTCCACATGAGTAAAACGTGCCCAGATGAGTGTGATACAAAGAACTACAGGTTCCAATAACAACAAATATCATGGCTACTGTCCCTGTTTTACTCTCATGGAAAAATCTGGATCCTACATACTGCTGAGCAGTCTGGCTGCAACCCCATGAAGCACTCAAAAGAGTGCTGATATTAATCTATGGATAATCTACAAGGGGTCTATTTGAATACTTACACAGAGTAGGTGATTAAGGTTGATGGAGGCAAGTTATCGGTGACTCTTTTTTCCCTGCAGACTGGAAAACTTGAAGTTTCTCATCATCCTGATTAACACCTTTAGCTTAAAAGAAATACAAATTATGAGAGAAGAAAATATAAAGTTGGACGTCTGCGCGCCCGA
>VZZY01003323.1:64534-129323 GCA_013400335.1 Eurystomus gularis | reverse complement strand
GCAAAGATCTTTCAAGAGTAAACAGAGGAAAAAAGGATGCTCTGAGTGAACATAACCAGTACAATGTTCATTGAAAAGGACCTTTTATATATTGGGGAAAAGTCTTTAAAAACCATGAATAGCAAGTACTGTGTTTGTCAATATTCAGATTCTAGGAAATACTACATAATTGTGCAAAATGTGTATTTTTGTCATTTCCTAACAAGTACTTATTTTAAGGTATTAAAACAAAATTGCAGAGAAACTTTAAGTCCTAGGTGAATCACATATTTCCTGCATACTAAAGGAAGTTTTGATTAAAAGTAACATTTCTGAATTCCTACATGAGCGTAGAGTGAATTCAAGCTCTGCTATTCATGTTCTGCCTCTTTTCCCTCAGAAGCACAATATAAATGTCATACAGCTCCCCAGCAGCCATTGCCATGGGATGTGACCAGGGCACGGCACTTTCTCTGCAGGCCTCAGGGCCCCTCTCCTTTACAAAATATTTTCCCTATATATTTTCTGTGTTCCCATAACAAAAGTCACTGGAGATGTTAAGTACTTTCATTCCACGTACAACCCATGCTTCCCAATCCCCATTTCACAGTTATGAATGGGACAGTCCCAATTCAAGTCCGATCTGGATCAGAGCATAAATGTAGGGACTGTCTCAAACCCAGTCAGGAAGACTTGTAGAAACTCCTTTTCGGAGCAAAGGCAATGTGACTGCAATTCTCAGTATTCAATGATGGTGGTATAACAATCAGCTCCATTACCTGCAATTGGACACAAGGTAAGAGGGGGAGAAATATAACTTTGACAGCTAGTTTGGAGAGTGATGGTTTTTTAGAGAACAATTCTGTTCAAGATCGAGACTACTGAAAAGTTGCTGGATGGATGTCACTAAGTGTGGAAGAGTGTGACAGTAACGCTCTGTTGTGGCAACTGAAATCTGGACCATACTGTTCTTTTTCTTGAGGTCTAGGTTTTCAACAGTGACTAGGAAGAAGGAAGAGTGAGAAATGAGTTTGGGAGTATGAGATACAGCCTTTTTAGAAAGTGATAAGGATCTTCTCTTCAAAACTCACCTGAAGTGCTTCAGGTAAAAGTTAAAGTATGTGGTCTCATGGTAACTGTGGCACCAAGATTCAGCAGAAAATTTCAGTCAAAGCAGGGAACATGCATTCCTTGGGTACCTGGCTGGTGAGTCTATCAAGCACTTTGTCCCTAGTACCACAGGCATGGAATATGAATATAAAATCCGTCTTAAAAACAAACAATAATTTAGCACAAAAGCTATGGTGGTATCTTGGCTCCACCAGCCAACTATCACATAGGTGACCAAGAGTGGGCTTTAGGGCTGAGGATGGGCAAAGCACTGCTCTATGCCACCCTTTCCTGCTTGATCCGTCCAGTCACAGCAGTGACAAGTGGATAAAGTGGATAAAATGAGCGTTTAGATATTTTTAATTTACACCTTTTCAGAAGATTTCCAGAAAAAAACCCTCACATTTTCGAACACATTTCCACATCAGGGCACTGTCGGTCAATGTCTCACTCCTACCTGTTGAGTTCAAGGACAGCTTGTAAGACTGAGACTCATCTCAGATTGTTACATGAGGTATGTATGGCCCAAAATTAAGTAATCTGTCATTGTACTATGGAAACTGATTGTTCAAAAGCCATTGGGAAGCTCAGAGCTGAAATCTAAGGCACTGCTAAACCTGTCCTCAAATATAATTGGTGTTAAACATTCTTGGGGTTTTGTGTATTCCAGTCAAAGAACAAATATCAGAAATGAGTCTGTTCCTGACCACTCAGCTCAAAAGGACTACACGAGAAAGAGTCTATATTTCTAGCATAAGAAAGTACTTGAATTTTTAGCATAAGAAAGTACTTGAATTTTTAGTTATAATTTCGCTGATAATTTTCAGTCCTTCTGTATTTCTTCAAGGTATTGACATGCTGCAATACCAAAACAAAAATCAATAAAAATGATTGTTTGGATTAGATTGCTTTATTCTAACAAAGCCTTTCTAATGTTTATTATAAGTTCCAAACACAGGTTGTCAGGGGAAGTCCTTAGCTGACACATGCTTTGCTGCACAGAATCAGTGCAACTACACTACTGAACATTTGTCCTGCCTTGTAACAAACTTAGTTTTGCAAGATTTTGCAGCAGTCAGGCTTTAGTTCACACTGCAAGAACTGGAAATTTAATCTGTCTGCATGCAATTGTGTCTGAGCCTCCAGAAGCTTGAACAACGGGACTAGAAAAGATGTTTCAGTTTTGCCCCATATTTAATATATTGTCTTTCTACTTGCAGTGCCATAACCATGCAAAGAGGTAGAGAAAATTTTTACGTGATTGTCTGTGGTTAGTGCCTATAGTACAAATACTGAATTCTTGTTTCTTGATTTTTACAGATATTGTAGCAGGGTGACAAATAGGCATACTTCTACCGTTAATGAAAGGTAAGGAAATTTTGAGTCATAAAAAGAAAAAGACTTGATATTTAAGTAACAATAGCAGAACTATAATTGTAAAAATTATGCCATCATAGTAAAAAAGGTAAATAACAGCATGTGATCTTCTGCCCAAATAAGATGAATTAATAAGCCTTGTATTTTAAACAAAGGTCTATTTGTCATTTTAAAATGAATAGATACATCTTAGTGAATGACTTCATATAACAGACATACCTGCAAAAATGTAAGCTCTTTGAAAGACCTGACAAACAAGAAAAAGGCAACTTTAAATATTTAATTCACTGGGTTTTGACTGTTCAGTTCTGAGTTACAAAGAGAGTTATTCTTTTTATCTGAAGTGATATCCAAGTGTTCCGGTCAATAATTCATCACCTTCTAATAAAGACATTATTTACTCTGAGCTAACAAGGATAAATAATAAGCAAGACAAACACGCAATTGGAAGTGTGTTCTTTCTGTTCTCTACACTGGTATCACTAAGGCAGTATGAGGCAGATGCATTTGGGTCACATGCATCTGGACTGAATCAGCTGTTCACCACCACAGGTGGCATCCTCCACTTTGTATCCTCCACTTCAGTATATGCGGCACATAGGCCTGTACTGGAAGGTTTGTTTTTGGAAAGTAAATCCTTCCTCTACTGAAGGCAATGGGAACATCATCACTGACTTCATGGGAACAACCTGCCATTGTGGATCTTGGACAATTTCTGAACTGTTTGAAACTCAGGGGAGAAAAGACTGACATGTGCTTTTCCACTGAATCATTGGGACAGACACAGCCCTAAAAAGCAGAGATTTGCTATAATTTTTCACTTGAGTTGTCATTAAGACCTCAGCTTCACTAAAATGAGATTTTTTTGTACCCTTTCTTCTTTCACCCATTAATATACTTTCACTTTGGACAAATGGTATTTTTCAAAATATATTGATTGATAGCATAGGAAAAGGAGATCTCTGCTTCCGTGTGTCCTTACAGGCAGTTTTACAAGATAGCCATATACATATTTAGCATCACTACCCATGCTGCCTTTGTTATATGCTAAGCAGAACATGTTATTTTTCCAGCAAGATATAAAGCAGGCAAATGGCTGCTCATCATCTTTTTTTCAAGTATATTTTCTATGTACTATTCTCTCCTGGCTAATAGCTCCTTCTATTGTCCATGATTTATCATTGTCAGGATTCTTTACATTTCCTCCTCATCTATTTTGCTGGAAATCTGTCCATTTTAAAAGGACAGCCTGGATTTAATTAGCATATGCAGCACAGTCTCGTGTAGGCTAAAGCCTGTATTGTTTTGGAACACGTGAGAGTATAACTTTCACTGGTGTCTTTTTGCTCTAATTCTTCCTCTTTCTCTCTTTTTTTAACTCTTCTAAACCACTTTAAAGTAGGTATCAAAGGTATCCTGGGTAATTAGCCATTACAGTACTGTCACTGAGGCTGCTGCAGTCAATACAGAGATAATTTGGGCAATGGTGAATGACAGCGTTGTCCAGACTTTTGGGATAATCAAGGACACATCCAGCTGTACCAGACGTCTGTCAGACCCATGAATCATTTCAAGTAGCTTTGCAATAGCCAGGCAACTTGAGCAAAGATAAACATTCCAACAGCACACAGCCACAGGAAAAATACTGCTCCTACCAGAAAACATTTACCTCCTTAACGCTGCAGGCCTATTGTTCAAAGCCAACCAGGTACCACACACATCTTTCTGATTTTGGAAGGGGCACACATTTGTAACACTACCTACTGTAGTAAGATGATGACTGAAATTGTGTACCCTACACATGCATGCGTATATACTTTAGAATTACACAAGCAAAAAGAGAGCAAGGGGAACGGTTAAACAAAAACCCCAAAGACTGAAGCAATCTTGATGAATGCGCTATGCCCTCGTTCAAATAGGTGTGTTTGTACTGTTTAAGTTGGCCTGAATTTACTAGTTGTGTATTTTCTACATTTTGCATGTATATGGTGACAGTGTTACTCAGCATATGTATCAAGATTATTAAGAAGCTAGAAAACTCCCTTGTACCTCACTACTGCTGTCACCTCTTTCATGTACTTGCATTGGAGAGCTGAAAGAAACCCAGTGCTGCACTTTGATGTCCTGGGGAAGACCTGTGGGTGAAGCCTGGAGTTGTGGGTTTGGGGCTTTGCTGTGCCACTGTCACCTACATGGCTGTGGGTAAGTTTCCTCCAGTCTCTGTGATTTGGACTCTTCCTCTAGCAGCCTTTCTTTGCAAAGCACACTGACATCTATCCATTGGATTAAGTTATGCTTGCTGCTTTGTCTAGCACATCAGCTCACATGGATGAGTTAAGATGAAGGGAAAACAGCTGGCAGGATGAGGTGAGCCTGTTTCCCTTCCCCGCTTGAGGTGACCACAGATTATGGAAGTGAACAAGGACCAGATCTATTTGGATTCAGACAGTGTGGGTTTTGCTGCACTCTGCAGGCAATGAAACTATATGGAATGGCTCTTAATAATTCCATTAAAGTGCTATAATTACACCAAACAGTAAAGGAGATTTCTGAGCAACTGTGAGGTATCTGCCATACAAATATTTGCTGTAGACTTCTTTGAAATGTCATTATTCACACTGGCATTTAAATGGTTTATTTTTTTCCCTTTCTATCTTTTGTATGGCACTGGATAGGAAAGAGTGCTATTAAGACCATTAACGGTAGTAACAGAGAAGCTTTGTTAAGCTCCATCCAAGAATCCAAGAGTCTAAGAGCACAGCAGCACTGGCGGAGAGGACTCCTGAAGGCCGTCACCGATGAGTGGAGGGGTAGCATGGGAGGAGGAGCTGGGCCAGGAGGTGCTGAAAGTGGTCGGTGATCTGACAGAACATGGAGATTGATTTGCTGTGAGTGCTGTGAATGCAACAATTGCTTTTGGAAAGCAAGAGGAAGAATTACTGGTGAGACATCAGAGATTGTGACTGACAGATTGGTAGCTTTCCAGTGGCAGACTAAGGGTCATTGAAGTATTTGGGGAGAAAGAGTGAGCCCACCACAGAGAAAATGCCATGCCTTGAGGTTGCTTCTCATTTTGAAGATGAAGAATTGCATCTTGAAAAGTTGACAGAGATGTTGACAAACTGTTGCTGTGTCCTCTAAACTTGCGTTTGCTTTTGTCCCCTGCTTTGGCCTTTTTCTCTTCCACTATTCCCAGCTGCCACCACCGTTCAGTGCCATTGCCACTTAGCTCTGAAGTTTGGGTAATTTAGGAACCTGGACTCCTTTCTTAGCAATGAAGTTCTTCCTCTCATTTTCATGCACAGGTGTATTTCTCTATTGTGATACTTAGAGTGGTAGATTTCCAGGTTCTAGAAGTCCTTGTTTGTAGAGGATACTCACTCAGGACAATCAGGTACACTTTAGTAAAACAATGTACTTGAGCTTGTGTACTCCCACTTGATTTCTGAGTTCTGGCATCAATTGCTGGTAGCTCTGTACTGACCTACAGTGTATTTAACTCCAGTTCCTAATTCATAATGCATTGCCCACACTGTTTTGATATAATATTGGTTTGTTCATAAGTTTTTGCCTCAGTGATAAATACTTGAACACATACAAAAAATATCAGATCCAGTTTGTTTTGTGGCATGGCGCTTTCTCAGCTTTGCAATTCTGTGTGCCAGTGGAAAATGATGTAGCTGTAAGCAATTGCAGCATTCCTCCAGTTGTGTTGACTCCTTATTGTCACCATTTGCATTGCTAAATAATTAGATCACTGTTAAGAGGGAGTAGTTATTGACTGGAACAGGCAGCAATAACATTCCCCTTGCTATTTGATTTGTAGGTTATTTCTGCAATTTCAGTTTCTGGAGTTTGTTTAGCAAGATGCTGTTGAGTTCGAATATCTGGTTGAGGATTTGATTTATTTTGAAATCCTATTTTAGCATCTCATAGTAGCAATCTCTTCAAATTGTCACCTACCCTGTCTCCCTCAAGCTTTCTTTCGGTATCTTTATGGAACTGTTCAGACTTCTTTTGCTTTAAAATAATCTATAGCTGGTTAATTGAATTTGTTTTCCCTGTGATATTCTTCAAGCATTTGTAGCTTGTGCAGAACTCCAGAACCAGAATTCTTCCTGCAGCCGAAAGTCCTGAGCATGTTTATTATTTCTGTGCTGAAAGCAGTTCAGCGATTTTGCCATGTTGCAGCAGGGACCCTTTAACTTTATTTGCTTTTATACCTGGCTTTGCACAGTTGTGTTAATTCATAAAAGTGAAAACTCACTTTTCTTACTTCCTAAGTGTACATATAATTCTTCCACTGAAAATCCTATACAAATGGTCTAGTTATTTTTAGCTCTTTATGCAAATTACCTCTCTTAAATACACTGCTATCATATGACAAGTTCTCTAGGACTGTTACTGTTCTCTATTCTTCTTGTTTGATTTCAAGCAAGGTTACTTCAAGTCAATGGGTCAGACTCTTTAGAAAGATAGAGCCCTGTCAAGTACAAATAGCAATGGTCTTGAGGCACTCCTTGCCACAGGGTATCCTGGAGGTCAAAATTATAAATAAATTTTAAAAGTGATTAGACAAATTCATAGATATTTCAGCAATGTGATAATTATTAAATGAAGTGATCCAGAGAAAACATTCAACAGAGTAAGTCCATAAACAGTTATTACTGGAAACTAGGTTAATACAGCCGAGGAAAGATTACTCTGCATCTATCTTACATTTTAAACTCTCTTCCTAAACAACCAGAGCTATTGGAGAATTACAGATACAGTTGGACATCTGTCTCAACTCAGTTTATACTTTCAGGCAATGCTTGTGGCCTTTGGATCCTTCATTTTCAGAACAAGTTGAATCAAAGACACATTAAATCTGACCCAAAGTATCCTTAAAAAATTAAAGAGTTGCTCCCACAATATACCTTGTCTGATCATGGGCAGTTGAGTTACTGCGACTGCAGCAACAGAGGAGTCTCAATAATAGAACTGCCCCTCCTAGTCATTACATGATCTCCCATCAGGAACAGGTTCAAAGGTCCACAGGAAATGAGAGACTGTGCCTCCTTTGAGTTATAGTAATCTCTAACCCATCAGCACCTGGGAAGAATCTGGCCCTGCACCTTTAGCTCACTTAAATCATATAAAGACTTAACTATCTACTATTGCTTTTTCATGATCCACTTTAATTGTCATTGATTTGTATGTTCGGAAAGTGCCCTGAGCTGACTGAAGTGTTTCATGTCTGCTTGCAGCTGACCACTTGCTCTGCAGTCCTCAAATCACTGTGCTCAGGGTCCCTGCTGAAAGCTCTTCCTGGGCGACACCTCTGTGTTTTCCAGGCAAGGTTTAGCTTGCAATGCAGGGATAGCACCAGGCAGGTCCCTTCTGCATGTGTGTTCGGCTGTCACGTTGTTATCCTCCTCCTGGTTTCTATTCTCCAAGGTCAATCACATTGATAGAAACAAGTAAATGTATTTTAACAAGACAGTTATTTAATCAATTATGCAGGAGAACAATCTGGGTAACTACAACCCACAAAAATCATGTTAAACCAAAAGGACATATAACTTATGCAGTAACAAATAGTGCTTAATTGCTTGAACTCTGTGAGGAGGCTGCTCCAGTGGAGACTCCAATGAGATCAAGAAAGCATTTAACACATGCAAAAACATTTCATGTTCTACAGCTTGAAACTTTCCATTTTAATTTACAGTTAATCTGCTGGGCATTTGAACAATACATAGTTTGATTTTTAAGAAGAAAGTTGCTGTGTTTTAAACTTTTTTTTATACTTTGTTGATTTAATATACAAGGTAAGTTCACTGGACAAAACCTTTATGCAAATATAGGATGGACCAAAAGGACAGCAAGGTCAGTTTCTGCTAAATGTCACTTGTCACGTTGACCAGGTATATATTGGCTGATCGAATATACTTCCACAACCCTGGAAAGAAGGTTCATTTTACCTGCTAGATCTTCAGTAAGGACCAAAGCCTTGCACAACACAGGCAGACTGCAGCAGAGCTGTAAATGAGACAAGAAGATGGGTACTTCAGTTGTGTGAAATGGTTAGGATTCAATCTGAGTAAGCAGAGGCACTACCGAGCATTTTCATGAGACTGGCTCATCTTGATTACCCACAGATGCCACAGTGCCACCCCTGTGGTCACAGACAGACAATTCTCTAGTTGGGACAACTGGGAAGGGATCAGCTGCTTTGTGTCTCCGTGTTCAGAGCCTGGTTTAAATGTGAGTCAGAGGTTTGAGAGCAAATACATCAGTAAATGGGACCAAAAGTAACTCACATTTCAAGAGGGAGCTTGACTGCCACAGGAACCTCCTACTGAAAAATACAGCTGGAACAGCTTGAGTGTCTGGAACATCATCTTCTGTGGCAGCAGAAAATCTCAGTAGATATTTCACATTACTTACTTGAGTGTGCAGCAAATACTAATTAATGGAAGTTGATCTTATTTCTTCCAGTAATGGCAATATAACAAAAGAGAAACACAAAGAACAGGGAAAATTTAATGAATTATTTTTTAGTACCTGTGTCTTAAAAAAATGATGGTTACTTTTACAATGAAGAAATCAAATCACAAGTATAGAATATATAATGTCTGGTTAGATAGTAGAAAAAGATCTTGTATTTCATTTGTACAGAAAAAGTTTAAATATCGGGGGGAAATCTACAGCTACAGACAGAAAAACAGTAGACATGGCTGTGTAGGACTTTTTCTCAGGAGAAGATTTCTGAAAAAGGAGAGAGAAACATCTTTCAGGGATGGTCAAGAGCAGTAACTTTCAAATTTTGCAATTTTTACAACTCTTCATCACCTAATAGAGTACGGACCCTCGTGGAATTAATATAGGCTGATAATAAAACAGTTTACTTGTCTTTGCTGCCTCTTGCAAGCCTTTAAATAGTCTCTGGATTCTCAGGGATCACCAACACGGAAGCTGTTCAGACACAGTTGTAGCTAAATGTAGTATGGCTGCAGTGCAGGGGAATAGCATTATGGGAATGCTTTAAGCCTCCACCATATATGTGATTTCATAAATTATCTCTGTTGTATCTACTTAGCAGCACTAAACACTGGTGGCAGCAGCAACAAAATCCTACCGAATTTGTGTGGTTCAAATCCTTGTTGCTATAGTAAATCCTGCAGGAAAGATTAAGGAGAGGAAGCTCCACACTAGAGCTTTGGAGACTTCTCACTATCAGTTGTGTTCTAAACTAGGAGGGGACTCGGCAGGTGGAAAGTTCTGCATTTCCAATACAGTTCAGGATGGGGTTTGTGGGAAGTTTCCAGAAGGGAAAAAGAGGATAGCAGAGGCTGCTTACACTGCTTTTATTTTCAGATGAAATGCTAAAGGGATAGGGTTTGCAGTGTAAAGACTTGGTGCATCAGACACTTATCTACACCTTTGCATTTCACTTTGAAACACGGTGGTGATGTATAAAGGCCAATCCACAAATTTAGCAGATTGAGCTCTCTGAAAACTTGGAAAACATTGCTTAAAACAATCCCTTTTTTGTCCAAAGATGCAATCAATATTTTTTTAACATGATTAGTGGACATCAAAATCACTAGTCCAATGAACCTGAGGAAAAAAAAAATACTTTGCAGAGCATTTTCTGTGATTATGTAATCAGAGTAGTGCTGTGGTTGCGGTGTAAGCCCCTAAAGTTTGACAGTTCAGAGCTGTTGTTCAGATGTACAAAATTTACAATGGATTGACACTGTTGTCCTTGCATAGCTTGCCAAGGACAGGTAATTCAGACTTCCTTAGGAGGAACCTAAGTAGTCCTGACTAATCTTCAGTTTATAAAGCATTTGAAAAAAGTGTCTATACCCATCTTTTGTTCTCTCCCGTTTAACAAATATTTAATAAGTTTGTTTTGGTAATATAGATGGTGTCATTTCTACAGGCCAAAATGGGCACGTGACTCAAATTTACCTTGTGGTCTTTAATTAAGTTGTACTGGCTTGTATCAGGCTAAAAGGGGTTCTAGCTACCTATATCCCACAGCACGGGTTGCAATGTTTACTAAAGCTATCATAAAAGATGTAAATTCTCAAATTTCATTAATTTGCTAGATAATAAAGTACTTCAGGTGCAGTGTCAAATTATGCCAATATCACCTGATCCTTGTCCACTCAGATGAGTTGAAAGTTACTATTTATCTAGTCCTCCAAATCTATGGAGGGTAGGGGCAGGGGACCCAAACAAGCAAACAACAACAAACCAACCAAAAACCAAAACACCACCCTCACCTCAAAATAGCCCAGGTATCACAACTTTTGAGCTTAGCTCCTCTTAAGTCCTGGAGCACAATTTGTAGGTGAAGTAGAGGGTCCCTTGTAGCCAAGAAAGTTAGAATCATTTCAAAGAATCTCTTTGAAGAAATTGGCAATCAATTACAGAAAATAAACAGCGCTTATTTAACTAGGGCACAACAGAAGCTCCATGTGCACACTCAAAGGCATGAGTTGAATCCTAATCTATATTTGTCCATCAGTAGGGTATGGACAATACAGAACATTAATTTACTCTAAAGGAGGACTTACTGAATTTATATGGTGCTTTGGCATGCATTTTTGTAAGCCTTTACTCCCAATGTACCCCCTCCTGTGAAGATTACTGAAAACATCCAATGAGAGATAGCATTTCTTTGAAATGTAATTGAAATTTTTAATTTGTAGACATTTGTAGCATGCAAAACTCTCTTGACATGTTGTCTCTAAGTGACCGTCTTCTCAGAACAGCAGTAACTCTTTTTCTGTCCAGAAAAGCCTGTTGGCTTTTACAGCATGCTATCAACTGGAATATAGAGTACCCGCAACAAATTATTTTGTGAATGAGCAACCAGTGAAGAATTATTTCCTTACATTATAGTGCAATCACTTCTAATAATGAATATACTCAAGAAGAGACAGTTTTCTGTTTATAGAGAATTCATGAATTGAAAAAGAGTTAAACCATATTTTTACAAAATATTAATATACTACAGCATCTAGTTTTGCTATGTCATTGCAATGTTTTGAAGATAATTTATAGAGTTATGTGAAAAAAATACATAGGCTATATATAAATTCTATAAAACTATTCTGTATCAGAGAAAGCATGTTAATACTTCCCCCACCACACAGATGGAAATAAAACTAGCCCCTCTCTGCACTTCTCTGCAAGCTAAAGACCAAGCTAAGACAAGATGATGTTAGAAGACCCCATAGGAAAGATTTCTCACATCTTCAGGTTTAAAGGTCTCTGAGCAGCAGTCTGACATTTTCAAGAGAGTCCTCTCCTCTCTTGGTAAGACTATTTCTAGGCTGGCCTACCAAGTCTATCAAGTACAGTAGGCTTGGACTTTCTTTCATGCAAAAATCATATATGAGCCTGCTTTTTCCAGAGGCATCCATCCTGAAATTCATGCATGTCCCCTGATTTACACATAAAGAATATGTTCACTTGTAAGCATGTAGTTGCATATTTGCATTTGTAAGAATCTGCCTCTGTAGGTTTCACTTAGCACAGTGACCATTTTAAGCCATGTATAATTAATCTGCCATGGAAATTAGTTGTTTATTTATTACGTAAGTATGCCTTTTATTAAAACTACTTTGTGAAAAGCTAATTGCTGCTATAGTAATATAGCATAACAGTCCCTCACATAAATACATGATTATTATGTACAGTCACTTATCTGTGAACGAGCTCTGCTACTACTTTCCTTAATTAAGGATACAAAGGGCTCCTTCATCTTTGCATATTCCCTAGCTAGGACATTGATACTCATTATTTCCTAAGTCCAAACACTGAAACTGTGTCAAGAATGCATCTATCACCAGATGGGTACTTATAGTCAGCGGAATTTTCAACTGCGTCAGCAAATTCAGCAATTTGCAATTTCTGTACCTTTGACGTGTTTTTATTGGTGAAGATCACTTACAAATACCAAGATCATGAGAATGATTCCTCGGTTAGTCTCTTCAGTAGTCGAATGTAATGACAGTAATTAACAGCTGTGATTAGCAGCCACTCCAGAAAGTCTTTGAATGTTAATTTGCTTCAACTAATATGCAGCACTTCTGCGTAATGAGATCTATGCTATAGATTCACAGAGAAAGCAAATTATTTTCCAGCATTTAATCACACAAATGATTCTCTGTTAATCACTTGAACAGTAAACCTCAATGTTCTAATAAGTGACATTTGTTTTTCTGTCATTTGATTTATTACAAATATAGGCAATGGTATGGTATATCAAGCACTGTTTCTTAAAAAAAGGTCATAATGCACTATATTTCTGTGGATCACATCGTAACCACAGTGATCTCATTTTATCATTTCAAAGCAAGGTATCTTCAGCCTTCCCTTTATCTTCCTCTTTTTTTTTTTTTTTTTCCTGGTTCTTTATCCTCTTGTTTTCCTTGGGGTGCCTTTCTGTATGGCATCCAAAGTGTTACCACTGAACTGCACTTCCTCCTTTTCACACTGCAGATTCCCAGGAAAACTAAACCAGTTGCACTTCAGTGCACTTGAAAAGGGTTGAAAGGAAGCAAGACAGAATGAGCTCACGTTGCCAGTGGACTGGAGAGACCATGAGAAAACCACAGCAGCATTAGGAAGTACCCATGTGAATTGCTGCATTCCTTTTTGTGTTTTACATCTGCAAAGGCTAACTACACTCTTTGCTGTTAAGAATGACCAAATTATGCCCTAGGTGGAGAAGTCAAACACGTTATAAATAATATGTTTATTACATGAGTGTAAACTTGAGAGAAAATGATTTCTCTGTTCTTCCAGCTGTTTGGACAAATATGTATTGTGAGCAGTGATACTACAGATTGCTTTCCTCCAAGACTGTATTTCACAGCAAGACTGCACAGCCTTCCTGATGCCATGAGATGCACACAAAAAGTCTTCAGGCAGCCAAATACTGCAGAAGATACCTGCATCCTTCAGAGGGAGGGTCAAAGTGAAGGGAGATCCAACAACAGGACAGAGGAAGTAGGTGACAATTTCTATCTCATTCAGTAGTATGAGCTCTGGGACTCTCATGGGCTGCTTGCTTTCTCCATCTAGAAATCCATATTGATTAAGCCCTCTGCATCAGCACAGTCCTACTGCGGGCCCTGGGGCAGTACCTTCCTCAGTGCACTCTGCAGCCATTCTATCTTCTAGTTCAGTCCGCAAATGGGGGAAAAAATTAGAAGTAGATATTTTTGAAATCCAAGTTTTTAATATGTAAACACATGCTGGTTTGCATCCCACCCACCCACCCACCCCTTCTGGATACTGTCTCTTCCTAGCAACCTTGCTCTAGTCATCTTTTTATTAAAATCTTTTGCATGATAGGAACACTGGTAGCTTCACTTCAAAGCACTGCAGCAAAATTCTGTTCTGGAGGAAGTATAACAAACAACACTCTTAGCTGGAGTCAAGGCATGCACCACCCCTAAATGCCTTAAGAAATCTCCCCAGTTTATTGTAATTTGGCTCTTGGACCAAATTTTCTTCCTTGGAACCAAGCTCTAAAAAGCAAAGCATATCATAGCTACAGTGTCTTTGATTACGCCAAACACCATTGACATTGCACAGGAAACTTCACCTGACACTCTGCAGTGTTGAATGCCCTGTTCAGGGAAGGGGTGAGTGGAGCACCCATATCTAATTCTGCAAGCTGGCACCTGCCATTAGGGACAGGCTTGTCGCTTTTTTTAGCATCATTCACCCAGCACAAGAAAGAGGGTATTTTGAAAGTCAGCATTCCTGCAGTTAGGTAAAATGAAGGGGAATGGATTCTAATCTAATTGTAAATGCCCTGTTTTTAAAACGCTCCTTGTCAATAAATCCTTTCATTAAGAGACATGCTGGCAGCCCACAACACGGTCAAATCAGGAGTCCAGCTCTGGTTGTGATATCATATTTCCATCATTCAAGGTACAAAAATTTGTAGAAAGTTATACAATGAATTGACAGATTTAAAAATAATTCAGTCTTGAGGACCTTGTTTAATAGAAATAGTGAGAATTTCCCAGACTGCGGCACATTTTCACCGTTCTGCCTTTTATGTTGAACTTAACACCTAAAAGAGGACCTATTCAGAAACCTATCTAGAGGCTGAGCACAGGATTGAGAGTGGGAGATCTTGAGCCACAACTGTCTTTTTGCAGCTGAGTTGCTGTGTGGGCTTAAGCAGGTCATTTGTCAGTCATAGAGTGAAGGAAATAATGCCCCTCCCAGGAATTAATAACATTGGATTTTTAAACATTTGGAATTGCCTGCAATGATGTAAATGCAATCCTTTTTCCCGCTATATTGCATCTATCGCTATGAAGTCAGTCATAGTTGTTGGGCTGGGTTCTCTAACAGATTTTACCTTGTAGTTTTGGTCACTGTCCAATTTTCTTCAAGCTGCTGTCAGTCATATGCAGGTAAGGTTCTTAGCTTTTTATTACTTTTTTGCCCTTCCAGCCCTGAATCTCCTTCCATTTCTCTAATTTGTGTCTTCTCTGGATAAAGAAAATTTGTAACATGTATAGCTTATTAAGCTAAGTTTTAAACTCGCTGGCCCACGTTGAGGTTACTCAAGATTAAACATAACTCTCTCTAAAAAACAAAAACCAGTTTTTGAAGTAGCTTACCTGGTACACACTTCATTTATTATTTTTTTCATTTATTTCTTCTGTTCATAATCTTCTTACTACAAGTGTGCAGCTCCATCCACTTGTAGCGGCATTCTTCCAATTCTATCATGAGATTCACTAGCCATGTTCTGTAAATGCCAGCCAAAATCTATCTGCAAGAACATTTGCTCAACAGTGCAAAACTGATGTAATTACCAACCATCATCTTTTATCCTCCTGCTGGGGCAACTGCTCCAAAACATGAATTTTTGCCCTGAGCTAACAAGATCCAGAAACTTGCTGTTATGTACAAATCCTGCCACAGAAGACTAACACAGCTTATACACAAATTCTATCAGGATCTTTCAGGTACAAGAGGTGACAAATACCTGAGTGGCATGGACCTTGTGGAAATACTTAAAATTTTCTGTGTTCTTATTTGCTGCTTCTGCTTCATACATTGTTGCTCTATGGGCTTATTTTTAATGGTTGAAAATGATCATACAAAATAATTATTTTCAAAAAATATATAAATACATGTAATAGTGAAAAGGATGGTTCAGATGCTTAAGTTTGACAGTAATTATAGCAGGTTGTCACATGTGTGTGTAAACAGGTGATAGCTACTAGGAGGTGGATATTCTGTACATACAAATGTACACAATAAGGGTACATTGTATTTGCTTGTAGGAAAGACACAACTTCATATGCTTTATGTTACTACTGGAGGATATACATTGCAGGAACCTTCAATAGCTAGCCTACACCTTTCAGCAGCTTTTTTCTGACTGTGTACTGGTATCTTCCTCTCTGGGAACTGTTTCCAATGTTGCAAACCTCCAAGAGCTTTCAATCAATTACAATGTTCTCTCTTAAGCAACCTGATAAACAAATGTCTATGGTTGACTCTTCGGTCATCGAAAGTGTAATGTGCATCCACAGCATAAAACTCTGATCACCTCAGGACAGCAAAGGTTATAATTTCAGGGTCATGCATTTCTCAGATAACATCGCTTTCACCTCATTCCTGTGGAAGGGAGCTCTCTTTCCTGAGATGGATCTCTACCTCAAGATGACATTGGGAAGAATACGCAATTTTGATTGCACCTGTATGACCTTGTACCTTAAGTGATTAAGGAAAATCGTACAGGATGAAGTTTCCATTGTATTTCTAAGTAAACATCTTTACAAACCATAGCTAAACTTCTAGCAGAGCACCCTGTCAGTATTGCCTGCCTAAAAACACATGCCCATGGGACTCAAGGCATGAGCTCCCTGTTCAGCAACCTCTTTGCTTCTGCATTATTATGGCTTCCAGGCCTGTAGTTTGGTTCCTCAGTGGGACGATTTCTGCATAACTAAAGCAGGTAGGGCTGTGCTAAAATGGACTATTTTCATAGCCACATTTAGTACTGCCACAGACACACAGGTGTGGATTCCCTGTCGGAGAAAGCACAGGCAGCTAAATATTGGTACTAAGCGGCCTTACTTATACATTACTTATTAGTGATATAAATATATTTCTAAGCAGGATAGTGTGTTTTACACATTCTTTGCTATATTCTGATCTTGAGTTACTCTTAATCAACACATTCTCAGCATTGAGGTCAGTAGGGCTACCCTGTGCTGCTACCAGCAAAGAACTTAATTAAATGTTTCAAATAGATCTCCAGTGGCATTTACCTCTTCACACAGTTCCCCCAGACTTTTTGTTAAACCTGTTGATATTTTTATTTCTCAGGACCGCCTTCCTATTGCTACATGTCTGCACTTTATCATCTGAGGAAAGAAGCAATTGCAATGACAGAAGTAGACCTTGTTATGCTATGAGTAATATTACATACAGTCCAGCACTTCTGAAGGGAATCTTGAACACTAGTGCTTTATATACATGATAAACAAGGGGAATTTGGTTTGTATTTGAGATAATTTATGGTATAGGCTTCTTCCTGTGTAGCTGCTGCTGTGCTGTTGTTTCATGCCAAGATTCATTACACATAATGGGTTGGCTAACATCTCTGGGACTTCTTAGAAGATGTGTTAAAGAGCCCTAAAAGAAAAGCATGCAGATTATAGCTTCCCATGTCTTTCATAAATGTTTTAGACATTTGGAATGTGTCATTAAAATTTTAACAAAAGGAACAGAAGGAAAGCACTATAATAAGTATTTTCTTCTTCCTACTTATTTCTGGGGTAATAAACTTTCTGCTTATTGAAGCATATTTTGTCTGTTGATTAATAAAGGACTAGAACAGTTATCATATCACTTAGTAAAAGTGATGTTGTGTAGCACTAAATATGTATTCCATGTAACCCTGGCTCCCTAAAATTTTTATGGTTTCTGCTTGTGAAGAGAGAATATAAAATGGAGATAAAAGCCTGACAGATTAGAATGGTGTGCTTCTAGATCGACTTAGCACTTCTTTTGCGGAGGGATAAATGATAGTGGAAGGATAAGCTGGGAGAGTCAGGCTGTAGATATCACTACACTAAACATAAAGTCCCGTTATAAAGAGTGAGCTAAATTCCCAGCTACAGTGCAGCTACAGGTCTAATATATATCTGGTGAGACTTGCCTAGAGAGCAATTCTTTATATTTCTATGAATAGCTCACTTGGAGGTTCACTCGTGTCAAATTCTGACCTCCAACACACAAGTACAAATCCAGAATAACAGCAGTAAAACCCACAGTCTTGCTTTGGAGTAATAGTATGACAGCAAGGAGTGCATGTGGCAGCTGGTGCTGAGTCTTGCCTTTTACTCTATAGGGAACCAGCTGCACCACCCTGAAGGGATCTGATGCAAAACACTGTTGAAGGTGATGGAACAACAGAGAATCGGAGAAGAATCAGGATGCAGCAGCCCCTGCATGGAGCCCAGGTGTGAGTAAGGAGAGTATTTTGGGGCTGGATGCAGAGTAACTGGTGGATGGTGGGGCAGGGACAAGCAGGGCCACACAAGGACAGTGGGAAGCTGGCAGAGGGATGGGAAGTCTGCATCTCCTCTGCTTCGCTCAGTGATGAGAACACCATCAAGTCCAGTCTACACAGCTCTGCCGGCCCCCACACATGGCTGTGTGCAGCTTCCAAATCCCGTTTGTATTGGGTGACTCTCTCATCTATGATTACCTGAACTCATTGTGTATGCAATGCTATTACTATTAATCCCTCTGGTGTTCCCAGCTCCCTCGATTTTATTTGGGTTTAGAGCTAGTGTTTCTTAATTTTTAGAGTGAGCCTTTGAGGCTCCACTACAGCGCTCCTAATATGGGATTCAGTACTTAAATTTTATTTAAAACACAGGGCTTGTTACTACAGTACTTTTAACATTCTAATATACACATAAAATTTTTATGGCACTCTCTCTTCCTGAGAGAAGTCTCAGGTATAAAACTATTTTTCAAGGAAAACAAAGGCATGTAACAGCCCTCCTTCACTTTAATTTTGGGTCCACAAAAGTCTCTTGCTATGCATGATTGATATCAGTGAAAACAGAAAATAAATCTCCAAGAACAAAGCATCAGAGCATTTTTAAAAGCAGCTTATTTCTATACTTGCCTCAGCACACTGTTGATTTGGTCCCTTGCAGGCCATGGGGGCAAAGCTGCAGAGGGCTGGAGCCACAGACATCCTGGCCATCTCCCCACAGTGTCACCCAGGTACATTTCTGCTGCCTTACTCATCTCAGTTGAGCCTAGTGCTCTGCCCACACCTTGTTTTTCACCTATTTCAGTTTCTCACCCATAACAAGCATGCCTTATCTAGAGGTGCTGACAGAGATGGGGCGAGGTTGCAGCCCAGCTGTGATGCAGGCTTTGGCCCCACCAGCAGCAGACACAGAAATACTGTGCTGCTGTGGCGCAGGAGCACGATATGGTGGAGAGCCCCTTGGTTGGGACCCTGAAAAGGGTGGGGGAGATGTCCAGGCTGCTCTTACAGCACTGCTGGCATTCCTGCTCATGCAAAGCAAGCAGGAAGCCATCATGTTCATGCCCAGGCAACAAGAAGAATGACAGCTATGAGATGGGCAGGAATCGGACGCTTCCTTTCTGTTGTCCCTTCTGATACAGTGTGTCCGTTGGCACAAAGCCCTTTCTCAAAGGCTATTATCAATGTTGTGTGACTGAACCTACCACGAATTCTAGCTGGATGTCACCTTTGGGATCTTTGCCTGTGGTGCTCTTTGCATTTGGGACAAACAAAATTCTCCACCCCTTAAAGGGACTTTGTGTTCACTGGTCGTTTTTCTTCCATACAGAAGTTCCTGGTTTACCAGGGAAATGGTGATGTGTAACATTTCATTGGATGTCTAAAGCTGGAACATGCACCTACCAGGTCTGCATCATGAGTTTATCTGTAGTTAGCTACAAGGAGCTGAATCTTTATTGAAAATGAATCAAATGGAACCAGATCCTCTCTTAGTGTTTAAAAGGGTTTGATTAGGTGTGTGTTGGTATACTAAAATGTTTCAGACAGATTTTAGTGCTTATTTCACCATGGTTTTCATCCACTTTAACAATGTACTATATAATAATGTTAATTATTACTCTTACTATTTTCATCTAGGAGAGTAAATGGCATAGGAAAGCAGCTTATAGTGTATTTCCACATGGCTGAAATCAGGAATTACTGGAAATATCACATGATGTTCAACTCTTATGAGATTTCTAGATCAAAGTTATTTAGATACATTAAGTGCAATTTACAGATTTTTATATTAACAAAACTGGGTTGCCTGCAATTTGTGAGGTTTTTTTTTTTTTCTTACTAGAAGAAAAAAAAAAGGTACGCTTCAAAATTAATTATGCATGCTTATAAATATGTGTGAATGAACACCCTCAATCTATATACAGATGAGATTTATAGAGTACAATTCAATACTGTTTTACAAAGCAATAAAAGTACTTGCCGATTCTAATGAAAAACGTCAATATATTTTAGTTTTAATAATGAAAATGTTTAATAAATAAGATCCAATTATCAGCTTCATGGATAATACAATACAATACTTTTTTTCATATATCTGTGCATTTCATCTTTATTTTTACCAGTCTTCTCAATTTGCTTTTACTAGTTCTCCAGTTCATTTTTTCCAACAATAGACTTTGGCTAATTGTTTTACTCCTCTTACTTTGAATTTCGGGATGAGTAGTTTAATGCAGAAAAGTTCTTTATTTTTGTGAGCAAGTACAGCAGGGAAATGGCTGTTGCTTGGTTCAGTGTTTTTTGCATATAGAATCACATAATTATTTTTATATCTCTTGGCTGAAAGAGAATCTTGTGATCTACTGTCCTTGAAAACTGTTGTCTTGGTATTTTCATGTACTTACTCTGGAAATGCAAAACCAAATTACAGCTTGATGTAAACAGATATAAAATAAACCTGTTTATTTCAGTGGATTCTTTCTTGCTTATACTAGACTAGTATCTTTTATCTACTACTTAACATCAAATGGCAATAGGGAGATAAAAGAAGACTTTATTTTTTGAAGATGAGGTTGTCTTTTCCTTCATATCAGGTTTCATAGGATACAACTGTCCTAGGAGTGGGTATCACTGATTCTACCTACTTTATATGTAATCTTCAGATTAACAAAAAAGAGGTATTCTGCTTTGTTACAATTACCTCCTCCTTTGAAGAAACTCTTCCCATTTCATCACTTCTCCTCCAAGCTCTGAAGAGGAGCTCATAATTCAGCTGCAGCCAGACATCTGTATGTGCTTATCTAAGTGCAAAGTATTTGGAGCGAATGTTGCAGCATGATTTGTGGTGGATTTTAAAATGCACCCAGGCACTGGAGCTGGCGCAGGAGGTGTTTGTTACTGCCCATTTAGCCAGGCACCGGCAGGACCCTTATTGACCCTCTGTGGGGTGCAGAAGGCCCATTTGTGGCAGCAGGAGCAGCCCCTGTTGTAAATAAGCATGAGACTCTTCAATGTTTTTTTTTTCTTCTTGTTTTGATGCTGTATTTGGGAGCATGGATTAAGTTAAATCTTGTATTGGCTCACTCAGCTGGTGCCACTCTGCCTCCCCACAGCCAGAAGGACAAGCGGACAGGTCGTTTTCTGCTTTATTAAGAGATTTGAAGGTCAGAGCATCAAAATGGTAATTTCAATCAGAGCCAGTCTGGTTGCTCAGCAGACTAACGGAGCTACTGTAGGTTGTAGACCTTAATGCATGCAGAGACTGTGATCTAATTCTGGGCACTGCTTGTTGGGTCAGATCTGGTTGAGTCAAACTGCGATGCATCAGCCCATCAGGTTGTTCCTGAGAGGCAGCCTCCTGCCTGGGTGGCAGCAAATAAAATACAAAGAAGAAAGGAAATGGACACATTGCTTTGCTGAACAAGCACAAATCTCTGCATTACAGATTAACATTCAGAAAATAATCCACTGTTGCATTTAGTGTAATCTCAGCAGACATACTAAACTCAGTGTTGAAGCCTTTGCAGGTACTGTCAAGTATCAGACAAAGTCATTCCTTGCAAACAGATGGGAGTAGAAAACAGCAACTGGAAGACAATAGATTAATTTCTTATTGTCACTCAATTAATCCTTGTAGTGCCAAATAGCATGAAGTTGACTGCAACAAGAGGTACTGTTATGAATTTAGTTTTATCCAAAAAGGAGAGAGGGATTGCAATGGCTTGATTTCAACTGTATATATAAGAATTTATTCTGGCAGTATAATAACTAATACGGATTTGTAGGCACTTGAAGGAATAATATTATATTTAAAACAAATTTATAGGGGTATGTAGAACCTTACTAGCCCTCCCCTGATACACAGGTCTGTGCCCAGCCCCAGCACACTAACAATAGCAGCAACAAGCAATTATATAGAAACTGTAAGTGAGTAACATTTTTCAAGACACTGTAGGTACTGCATTAGGAGAAAAAACCCAAACAAACAAATTAGCAAAATGGAAGCACAGTGCAGCACTTAATCACGTAGTTGTCTCATTTAAATCAGTGGGTCGACTCATTTTCGTATAATTATGCATGTTTTTAAGATATGCTTGGTATGTCACAGGACTGTGTAATCTTATAATTGCAGCTATCCATTTCCCTTATGTTTGCCCTACCTTTGGAGAAAGGACTGCTCTTTTCTTACTGGTTGTAAGGTGCAGGCTTGCAACAAGAGCTAGCCAGCACTATGATAGGATGCACAGAAAGAGAGCCTCAGTTTAAAAATAACTAATTATTACTGGAGAGATGGCAAAATACAAAAGTTGCTTGACCACATTGATACTACAGCAACCTTGCAGTAGAAAATGATAGGGTGGCAGGGTAAATGTCTTCTGCCACTTTTGGTGTACTCTGCAAAAGTCAAAACCAGTGGAAGCCAGAGCAGGGAAGTGAAATTACAAGCAGGGAGCTCTGGCAGATATGGGGGAGTGCAGGTGGTGAGAGAACAGTAGTAAAATGATGTGTTTTATGTTACTGGTGTCCTGTCTTTTATTTACTTTAGTCTGCTGGCAGGATGTTTCTCTGTAAACATTACCACAAAACACTTAAACAGGAATAAAAGTAACTTTTATTGAAGGAATTTAAAAGTAGTCTCTGGAAAACATGCAAGAAACACCATGTGGACTCCACATCTTCTTCAAAGTAGAGTGAACACAGCAGGGATCTGCTACTGTCACCAAAACCAAATCCAAACTGCACCTTTTAATATTTATATCATTGAAAGTACAAATGGAAGTTGCTGCCTGAAAATGCTAACATTTCATGACAGTGAAAGGGTCAAACTTGCCTTTTCAAACTCGTAATAGAATATGTAGCACCAAATTAAGCCTGTAGTTCTGGCATAAACCAGCAACATCAGGACAATATTGCTTCCCACATATTGCAAAATATAACTTTCCATTCTTTAGACTAATTAGAGAGGCAGCCAGTAGCACCACTATGGTTCTGTCAGCATTTCCACAATAAACCCCCCCTTTCAGGGCTTTATAACTTGGCTGTAAAAAATTAGCTTCAGGCTGAAACATGGCATGCCATGGTTCACCCTAGCAGCAAGTCAAGCTGTGCATGTGGTTATGTGTGTGGTTTGTTGATTGTTTCCTAAATAAAAATTTTCATTAAAATTAGTTTAGCCACTCCTTAGAAGACAATAAGAAAATAAACCAATTTTAAATGAGCATAGTTGCATTCTTCGGCGGTCTCTTGCAGCAAGTTAACTGTTAAATGTATGAAGGTTTGAGGTGAGAAGCATACAGCCTTGTGATGCCTTTTTGTTTTACATTAAATCATCTCAAGGGAAGTGTGAAAGCAGGTGGTTGTACTTGCATGATGAACTTGTTTCACAGGGCATGATCCTGACTCCATGGAACACACCAAGCAGCTTTGACAGAAAAAGGCCCCACAAAAGCAACTCACATGAGAGTATTGATATTCAAATAGTCCCTGGAGCCCTTGGAACAGCTGCGCCAAAGGGAGGATCCATGTTCCCTGGGCTGCAGGAGTGTCCAGGCCACTAAACACTCAGATGGAGAAGGCATCAGCGTCCTCCTCCACTTTTCACATAGCAATGGCAACACCAGCCTTTCCTAGGCTTGTGCCACAGATCAAACTGAAGGAACTCTTCCACTTGTGGGTGCTAAATCACTGTTTGTTACATTTCCATATTATGGATGAGCACAGCGTGTGACTTCAAAAGTGTTCACACAACCCATCTATAGCCACAACTTTTGAATTGAACTCAGTAGCATAAATAATCTTACTGCAAATGTTTCTGTTTCAGCTTTGCTGTGGTACATGGAAACACTCAAGGAGTCAGGACACTGCCATGCACCTGGAAACACTGCAACATGGAGAGAGAAGTGGGAGTATTTGAAAGGAAATCAGAAAAACTGGTAAGACGGGCGAAGTTGACTCATTTCTTCTTCAGGGGAGCCTTCCTCATTTTAATATGGTTTAATTTTGTTGCATGTTTTGATTTGTTTTTTTTTAGCATTTTTAACAGTTATTAATGGTTGATTATTAAAAAGATAGGTAAAAAATGGAAGATGCGGAAGCTAGCTTTGCTTCTTCCAAAGAAGCAAATAAGGGAAATACTCTGAAAACACATAGGAGATGGAAAATGTCATCAACATGCGCTAACATATTCTCCAAATCATTCTTCAATATAACTGTCACCGAGAAAACTAACAATCCACATCCAGTATTCTTCGATCAATGAACAGTTGAAGATTAAAATTAATATTATAGAGTAGAATAACCAATTATAAGACAATTCAAAAATCTATTCATCATGGACTCATTTTTGCAGTGGGTGGATGAGATCTGAAAGGGAGAAAAAGCAAGCGAGTAAGCAGCACTGAGCCAACTCATCAGCTTCCCAGGCACAGAGCTTTGTCACCACCCCAAAAAGGGAGCTGATGGGTCTTGAACAAATGAGATATTTGGGCTCAGCCCACCCCCTGAGTACAAGGAGTCAGCTAAGAGAACCACCTCTAATGCGGAGGCAAGCTCAGGGTCTCCAGCAGATCAGCAGAATTTTGTTCCAGCTTTAATTTTCTCCCAGAGTAGCTGCCAGGATATCCTTGAACACATAAACCCAATTAAGCCAAGCTAAACTGATCATTAGGCTTTCAAGTATGTGTCTGCTGATATTTTATAAGGCTGTAGTCTACTTAAAGTTTCACCTCCTGCAGCCACCCAAGGTTGACCCTGAGAGCCCACTGAAACAACAGGCAGAGGTTCCTAAATTTCTGGGAGAGTCTTTGAGTCTCTTAAAATTACAAAGGCTGCCCAGATCACTGTGGCTTACATGAGGATCATTTCAAATTTATTTTTACCTCTTCCAGCTGCTGAGGTAGCACCCTCTCTGAATAGCTGATGTGAGTTTGACCTACACCCATGGGTAACCTAAGAGTGTGCAAGTGGGAAAGTGTGTGAAGGGGGTGTAGGAGACACACATGTGCTTCTCCAGGCACAAACTGAATTTCATTTGTCACCTTGAGGACCTGTTTAAATTTTCTGATTTTTCTCCATTTGCAAAAGATTACCACGCTCTGGCTGTGATCATGCAGTTGTCGTTCAGCAAGTGCTAGTGCCTAGAAAGGCTGAGACAGCTGGGGTTGTTCAGTCTGGAGAAGAGAAGGCTCTGGGGAGACCTTATTGCAGCGTGTAAAGGGACCTATAAGAAAGATGGGGACAGTCTTTTTAGCAGGGCCTGTTGCAACAGGATAAGGAGCAATGGTTTTAAACTAAAAGAAGGTAGATTTAGACTAGATATAAAGAAGAAATTTTTTACAATGAGGGTGGTGAAACACTGGAACAGGTTGCCCAAAGAGGTGGTAGATGCCGCATCCCTAGAAACTTTTAAGGTCAGGATGGATGGGGCTCTGAGCAACTTGATCTAAAGATGTCCCTGCTCACTGCAGGAGGCTTAGACCAGATGACCTTTAAAGGTCCCTTCCAGCCCAAACTGTGCTATGATTCTAGTGTAAAGGAAACAAAACCTAGTGCTTAGTGTCTCCATTTTCCTCCCTTTCAAACCCACCTCCCCAGCTCAGTCCCTGCTTATATAGGCAATTTGCCTTTACACAGACAACTCTAATCCTCCAGAGGGAAATACTGGCCTAGTGACCAGACACTTTTTAAAATAAGTAAACTGAATTTGTTGAACTGAGAGTGTGCATCACTTCCTAATCCTGCTGCTTTCCACTGACCTTACATGACCAGCTTTGTGACCATGTGATCAGAAGCTAGTTTCACTGATTCAAGCTCAGAAACCAAGATCAGTTCTGCTCATCTGA
Organism: Eurystomus gularis; assembly: GCA_013400335.1. Taxonomy (NCBI): domain Eukaryota; kingdom Metazoa; phylum Chordata; class Aves; order Coraciiformes; family Coraciidae; genus Eurystomus; species Eurystomus gularis. The sequence goes on along the minus strand of VZZY01003323.1, from coordinate 103,460 downwards.
GCATTGTTTTCTTATGAGGTTAGTTCATACTTAAATATGATGCAGGACTAGGCAAGAAGATACATTGGAGAACACCTAGAGGGATTTTATAGACAGCCATGGGTCAACACCCCTGGCCACAGTTAGTCTCTGTCCATCTTCATGCTCATTTTTGATATCTTATTAGAGACCTTGTGAGCACAAAGACATTCTCACTTTTTAAATGCTGTATGCATTTATTAATGCTTTAGCAGGTTTCTGTGACAGTAAACATTTCATGCACAGTTTTGCTTGGAGAGGCGTTTGCTCCCTTTGATTCACTCTTGGCAGTACTAAACAGCTTGCAGGCTCAAGTCCTGTTTTCTTAACTTTGAGGATGTGCTGACTAAACTACATGACTAACCAAATGCAGTCAGGAACATGTGGCCCAACTATTTCTGGTAGAATGCTGGAAAAAATTAATGTAAAAACTTCATCAGCAGATCCCACTTGAAAAAAAAAATTAGATGTTTTAAAATGTAACAATTTGTGAACTATATTAGAGGAACTTAATTTACAAATATCTTTTGTGGATCAGTAGGACTTTCAGGCCATCAATATCCATGCTGTTGTGTGGTCATTGCCTAGGACTGTGTGGCCTCTACAGCTTCAGGCACTGAATAAGCAATTCCCAATATTTAAAGATATCCTTTGCCTATTTGGAATTCCTTTGTTTGATTTTATTTGAAAGACGCTGTCTAACTCCTTTTTTCACTTCCCAGTCCCTGCTCATGTTTTTAAGGAATCAAAACCTGATTACTGCAGTTTTGATTTCTGTATTTCTGCAGGAATCTCCTCTACGATTTCTGTAAGTCTGCACACAACCTGACTGAATGGGAACCCAAAGTCTGACAACAGTGACTTTGTTGAGATCACAGGAGGGCGAAGGAAGACAAAAATCAAGCTAGATCTTGGCTGCATAATGCTGGCTACTAAAGGAAATACAGAGGGCTGAAATCAGAGGTGGCATAAGAGGTAAGTCAGGCTAAGTACCTATATCATAAACTAGTCTGAATTAAATTATTAAAACTAAAGATGAAATCAGGTATCATGAAAAAAAAAACACAAAACAATAAACCAAACAAATGTGGAAAATTATAGAACAAAATATATTCCTTATTGTATCTCAGTTTCCTTCCAAACTGTATTCCTTATTGCTTCTCATTAAATGTGTACTTCAGGCTGAACCCGACCCAACCTGACATACAGTGGATAGTTAGAATGTGACTCCCGTCACTGCCTATGACTGGTCTTGCAATAGGGCAAGGCTTGAAAAAACTGGAAGGGAGAGTGGTAGTTTTGGAAATTTGTACACATCTCATAATATTCTTCATCATAATCCAATCTTTTCAAACCCGATAATATGGAGGATAGATGTATGTATTAGTATCTATAAGTAATATGAATGTAGTTTATAAGAATGCCTACAGTGCTAGACTTAGCTATTACTTCCCCAATACATCTTAAACTAAAGCCAGCTTTGTGGTTTGTACCATTCTGACAGCCAACAGGAAAGACCAGAGAACGTCCCATCACGGTATTGGCACTCTTGCCCGTCTTTGTTGAAATCTTGCATGACTGCACTGTACCAATTCTACTGTTCAGAGGGCTATTACGAGTTTCCCTTGCTGATCTGTGTTCTCCAAACCCTCCTAGGTCATGCTGGCAGAGAACAGAGTGACTCCAGCAAAGTCAGAGTATTGCGCTAGCAATGAATTTGGCCCTTTGTAAAAAGAGACCGATATCCCTGTTTTCCCTCTCTTTCTCTCTCTCCAGCAGGAAAATTTCATTTCCATTCCAATGACTCATACAAGTCTCTTCATCTTTTTGTTTGAAGCTCTCAGTCTCCCAATGAAGAGCAAAAGCTAAATTCTACAACGCAGCATAAAGGGGATGCTAGTTATGATTAGGCTAAATTTAATGTCCCCTCCCATGTATGTTAATGCTTTATGTACAGCTACACATGCAGATAAAGGGATAGACAGAAAATAGGCTGGGAAATAGAAGAAAATAAATTTCATAGCAAGGGCTATGTTTCCCCAAATGGCAAGCATTTGAAGATTGGGAATTGCCTCTTTCTTTTACGTGTGTTTCCCTCCCAGCTCTGTCAGACAACTTTCTGCTAACCCTTGCTCTGCTTTTAGTTATCAACTTGTGTTTTTTATCCTATTCATAGGAAAAGCAAGCAAGCAGACATGAATGGAAAACAGAATTAGATAAACATCTGGCAGTGTTTCAGTGTCCTAGAGAGCAGCAACAATCTAGATAAGGTTCAACTTTTCTTTTTGCCTGCTTTAAGGACAGTTGTTTGGCATATATATACTTTGCAGCTTATGTATAAACGTAAATTTCCTCCCCTGAGTATCGTCGCACAAAGAAACAAATGATGAAAAATTTTGGGGGAGGTATTTGTAAATTATAAAAACTTTACGCATCCATAGTAACATGTTTTGTATAAAATTTTTAAAGCAGTTGTTTTACTCTTGTGTGTAGGAAATGTAAAACATGATGATTGCTTTTTTTTCATAACCAGTAACTATACAGATAGGTATGCTGGGATGGGGAGGGGCAAACAAACCTAAAGATGACAGATCTGTACAGAATGCTGTTAGTATGCCAGATCTTATTACAGAGCAGTGGGAGGCCTTGTACACTACGTACCAGCTCTATGGGGACCTTCATATTTAAAACAAGATGAAAAAAATGTGATTTGAAAAACCCCTCATGGGCAGCCTTCAAAGGCACGGACAGGTTCTGACTGGATTAACATTTATTGACTGTTTAAGCCTGCTTTTTTGCTTCAGGACAGAGATACACGAGTTTAATTGCAGAGGCTGTTCTGCCAACTGATCACCAGAGTGGCAACCAAAGCTTTACTAATCGGTCCTTCATTAAAGAAAAGTCTCTATTACAAAACAAATTAGGCATGCTCTGATCCTAACCTACAGGTCCAATGGCATTACAGCGAAGTTTAAGCTGTTAGAGCACTGAAAAACTTATTAAGGTTTAGCGCTGAGATAGCACTTTTGTATTGATTTTACAATACATAGGTATTATGATTTATGGAGTGCTAGTGTCACTCTAACAAGCTGAAGGACACACAATATCATCTCCAACATCATTAAAATTCAGAAGCCTCTAGAACTAACTCATCAACCACTGTACATTGTCACAGACTATAGAGCTGTATTCCAGTTGGAAAATGCCCTAAGCTTTCTGGACAGTTGTTTTCCCGAATAATTTAATTTGAAAAAGAAAAAAAAAAACGAAAAAAAGAAAAAATAAAGAGATAACTCAAACTCCACATAGATTACAAAAATGAACTAATTGCAAATGTCTAGTTCATTTAATAGCATGGCACTATCATTCGCTATCACCTCTACCAAAATCAGTTTTTCTGCCTTCTGTCGCTGAGCACTGAGGCGCCGGCACCAGCTGGCAATGGCTGGTTACTCGAGGCGGCACGGGCAAGGCTTCACACTCCAAGTGAGAGCCGCGCGTCATTTCACCACGGTCTGCATCCAGAACGTGTGATTTTATCGAAGTCTGGGTCCCCACCTTGCCTCAGCCCAAAGCCGCCCTCCCTCCCCCGGGGCTGGCCTCGCTCTTTTCCCAGGAACGGACACAACCCGGCGCTCCCGGCGTCCCGCTCCTTTCAGCAGCGGGGAAAGCGGCGCCTGATGCAAACAGCATCCCAAGCCCGCTGCCAACGGCCGCACGCAGCCAGAAACCGCGGCAGCGGCTCCGGCCCCGGAGCCNGCTGCCAGGGCGCCGCGGGCCCGGTGCCGAAGGCGAGCCGCGCCGAGCCGCGCAGCGAGAGCAGGCGGGTTGCTCTTCAGTAATGTTCGGGTTTTTTCCAGGGGTTCGCGCAGCGGCCGAGCCTCTGCCGTCGTACCCCGGCTCTGAACCAAGCGCCACGTCGGTATTTTTACAGCGGCGGGGGGAACGTACTGAGTAGAGGCACAATTTTGCCTTTCTTCTGACAGTATCTCAGTGCGAGAAATCCTCCTCCTGGAATTTTATAGCTCAGCGTGCAGACGACAACGGTATCTGTAGGGCTGGAGTGGACCTGGGCTAGCTGAAGGAATCCGTCCTGGCAAAATCCTGATTTATTGTCCTGCGTGGCACTAAGTAGTCACTACCTGTAATTATATCAATAGGAATCCTCAAGCCTGGTTCTCTTCTGTGTTACAATTCATACAGCCCCTGTGTGGTCATTTATGCCAGCACTACCAAGTCACTTAGAAAAGGAATGCAGGAATGACCATGTGACCCACCCGAGTACCAAACTCGGTTGTTTTTAGTAAGGCACTGTAAGATGTCGGGCATTATATAATAAGCATTCACGTTCTTTTCTTTTGCACGGCGATCACTGGTAGCTGTTATTTCCTACCTCAATTCATGAAAAGTGTTGTATTGCTATTACATTTGCTATATGAATATAATGAAATATAGAAACGTGTGTTCTACTGCCAGTCTTTTGTGTGCGCAGCTCCCCTTACAAGCTGTGGGAATGTTTCATGTGAAAGGACTTCAAAGTCGGGTGATTGGTTAGCTAAGCTTATTAGAAAGCATCCTTATCTGAGGAGTTCCAAAGTGTCTTAAATTGCCAGTGCCTTGTGATGTGCTCCCTGCTTATGTTTGGCATATACGTATTCATTTCCCCCCCAAATTCTAAAATATCTAAATATTTTTTAGTTTTGCGTACACCTGAAAAAGTCATTTAAAAATATAAAATACTTCCTAAATTATTTTCCTAAATAAAGTTAAACTGGAGCTTATTGATTGCTTCTATCTTCAATGACCCTTAAAGCTCCTCAGATTTTCCTCTTACACTGACATAACTCTTAATTCAACCAGGAGAGCCTCCCAATCTCAAATTGCACCAACGCACAGCAAAAGCACATTCAGCGTAAATAAGATCAGAATCAGTCCATAATATGTGAGTAATACCTGGGAACTGACTGAATGAAAACTCCCACAAAAGTATAAATTAACATTTCTGTCTGCTGAGAATTGCAGTACCCTCCTTTTTTGGATCTCTTACAAATCTACTAAAAATCCTTCAAGACTCAAGTGGTCATGCAAAATGCTGCTTAAGTATTTACAGCAGAGTAACAGCTAAAAGAATAAATTATTTTAAGTCTTCTTAAAATGATTACTATATATATCAAAAAGATTAGATGTTTTCCAAGTCAGTGTAAGTATGTATTAGTCAATAGCTTATTATAGCGGTTGAAGTTGTTCGTATTTTGTTGCTTATATTTTTAATAGCATATTATTTCTAAGGAAGGAGGAAAAGGCTTTGCTTTCCAGTATCATCAAAGACGCCTGATTGCAAAATTCAATCAATTCTAAAATTAAAATTAGGAGGCCGGATCAGCATGAAAGCAATTGTGTTATAAGTCAGCGTTAAGATGTTATTGATAGAAAAGCTAATGCAATACATTTTCCTCTGTCACACATTTCTGGCCCAAACCAATTTGCCAACGAGCTAACCACCTCAGCATAAACACTGGGGAGCCCCCGCTGGGTCCTGGAAATCCCGCTTGTCTGCAAGTGCACAATATACAAGGCAAATCTCCATAAAGCTCAGTGCCACAGTTGAATACAAACACTCCTCAGGTCCTGCTGTGACTTGGCATACCCCGCTGGACAGCTGGAAACTGAGAGGAAAGGAGCTACTGCCAATAACGGGTTACAAGGGATTGTCAGTGCAAAGTTTCCTGGAAACAGGCAGTGACTGCCATTATTATTTTGCTGGGGGATATTGATGTGATATATAAGATATATACAATGATACACGGTTGCATTTGATATATATTTGACAGGGTATACAGTAAAACATCATGCCTTTTTGATATGATCTGTGTGCCTGGGCTAAGAATTAAAGCCTGAAAAAAAACAAACAGAATTCGTTCCAACCTTATGGTTTGCCTAATATAATTCTGGAAATCAGATATTGCCCTAAATGTAATTTTATTATGTGTATCAAAAAGATTTAGCATAGTAAGGGTCATGAATGTGTATCTAACACCTTTGCAGCTGCAGTTTACTGTAGATAGATTGCATACAGTCACTCTTTCATTTTTTTTTCTTGGAACCACTTGCAATGAAGTGCTACCAGCGATCGTTAAAAAAAGATTGCTCATTTTATGTAGCTTGAATATACAAAATGGTATTTATCTGCATTCCAGTGTAAAGAATGCTTGAAAGACAATTCAAAGATACAAATGAAATGGCTAAATTAGGGATTGGCATACTCAATCATCATTAGTCTAATGAATATAATGTATTTTAATGCAAAGAAGCTACATTTTCTAACCCTGAATAAATGCCCGGTGTTCTCTATGTGTTATAGTAAATTAACGCAATAAAAACATGTACACTTATCCTGTAAAGAAGCTTATTAACCAGACTGCTATGGCTGCAAAAATTCGGCATACAGTAAACAATACTTTTTTTGTTAGAATAATGACGTACAGTTTATTCTTTTATGCTATGCAGCACTTGGGACCACATCCATTTACCAAAATAATACCAAATTAGTACTGCAAATATTGAAATCAGACCTTTCAGACTAACCAGTGGCCTAATTTTCTCTTCAATCTGCTCTTAATCTCAATTCATCAATAACACTGCCTTATTATAGGACTTTGACAGTGAGCTAGGGCTTTTGATAAATTATACATCTCAAGCCAGATTTAAAATTTGAAGCTCAAGTGCTAATTATCTGTACAGGCCTAGTTAATAACGAGATTTCTTGTTAAGTATCTGATCACAGCATGGGCATCATTTGTCAAGAACCTCAAGTCTACCTTGGAGACTAGCTCTTCGAATTCTCCCTTGCCTACCATATGTAAAATTGGGATCTTTGTTTCTATAATAACCTTTTATTAGGAAGCTGACATAATGATTAAGTTCGCTGTAGACACATACAATGAGTTAGACAATTACCCTTGCTGCTTTAAACTACTCAGGCTCCTAGCAAGACAAAATAATTAATATTGAATTTTAATTTGATGTGTTCCACATTTAAACCCCAATTTGCAAAGTACACCTGGAAGGCTGCCGCTGTTTCCTTGCAGTTTGTGCTGATGAAATAAAGGCTCCTGCAGTTTGAATGTAAAAGCACAGAAGGCATGATGCACCACAATCACTTCTCAGTGGAGCAAAGAATTTTCGAACATTAATGGGAAAGGTAATTACCTAGGTCTAACTTTATAGCCTTTTCTCTAATGAAACTATAATCTCCCAGGCCTACATGGTTTAAGCATTTACATGATTTTAACGATTTCACTGCCATAACGGTTGTCACATGTGGTAATTTAAAAACTCAGTGCCTTAAAACAAAGATGCTAATTATATTTCTATATTTTTATTATTGAAATAAAACTGGACTGTGCGAAGTGGCAGAACCATAATAAAAACAACCATGTGCTGCGTTGCCTAAGTGGAAGGAAGGGGGGCATATTTGTTTGCAGGAAAAAAGGCGCCCGAGAGCTTTCACAACTGTACCTGTTAACTGCACAGAGCGGTTTAATTCCCCTGAGCTTTGGCAGTGGGGCAGAGCACACGATACGCACCGAAGACCTTTAGTGACTCCGACTCCAGGCAAAACTCCCATTGTGCCAACTCATGTAGTCGTTCCCTTATTAAAACACAAATGTTTCTCAACCATAATCACCTAAAGGCATATCACATACATACAGTATTGCCATTGTAAGGCGGAGTCCTGGAGCCCTTCGCCTGTACTAACTAGTGCAGTGCTCTCCTACAAGTGTTACTGCAGTCCTGATGGCAAAACCTCCCCTGCAGCTGACAAGCGCTTTCTCCTACATACAGATAAATCTGAGCCTGAAACGTGGAGAAATGAGCTTATTGCCTGAAGGACTGGACAGACCAGCCATTTGCAGGGTGTATCCTGTAGCATGGTTCCAGCTTTTCAGAGTGGTGCCTTGTGTGTCTGCTGGGATGGGACAGGGCTCCCACCCAGCTCACATCATCTGCTATTTGCAGCTTTTGCAGCATTCCCTCTGCATCACTGTACTAGCCTCTGCTTTTACCATACTAGGCAGTTTGGCTACCACCTCACCTCTATGTCAGATATGCAGGCTGGCAGGGGTGTAACACCATTAGTAAAACCAGCTTTCCCAATGACCTCAGCTCCGGGGCTGGGACCCCAGCAAGCACCCTGCCTTTACTCAGCTCTAGCAGGGCCGGATGGTTTCCTCCAGTGTGGGCTTTTGTCCGTACTTGAGAACCTCACATCTCTAAATGAGCTGAAGTCATTGCTGCTATAATTTTCAGGATAGTTTAATCTGATCTTCATCATCATGGCACAGCTTTATTTTCCAAAACCTGCTCACATCCACTAGCTGTGGGCCTCAGGTGCAAAGTTTGGATCCATACCAACACATGAACTTTCCAAAAAGGCAGGTGCACTCATACCTAGTGCATATACCTTCTGATTATTATTGGCTTATAAGTAACACAAATTGATACATTTAAACAGAAAAATCAGAAGCCACGTTGCTGATAGGAAAGTGAGTCTCAGTTTCATTTAGAGTGTCAGTGTGGAGCCAGAATTTCCATTATCTGTAAAATTCAGATAATTTCAATTTGATAAAGAAAATATTTATCAAGATTCTTTTTCTGGCAGAGTCACTTCTACTAGCCAAAAAAATAAATCAAGACTGTAAGTGGTGTCTTTTGGGTCACAAATTCCAGCGAAAGACACTGTAAGAAGGTATCTGGTAGAGCAAACGCAAGAGAGGTAAGCTCTGAAAAATCCACGGAGAACAATGGGCCTGAAGGATGAAGCCATGGGCAAAGAAACATGGAAAAGTTAATATGGTGACCAAACACAGTTTTATACTTTGGTGATGTAACTAGTGTTTCTCTCTTTGCATTGATATGAGAAAAAAACAAATGAGACCCTTGGATGAAATTGTATTAATCCTGTTAGCCTGGGGAGGAAAATATCATGTCAGCCTTGCACCAAAGCAAGAAGTAAAGGAGCTGTCAGGCTGCAGAGGGGCCAGGATGTAGTGCTGAACTGTGGGTGTTTGTGGTTGTTTTGGTTTGATTGATTGTTTTTTTTTCTTTTAGGAAAAGGATGCATTAAAATCACTTCTCTGCCTCAGCTCAATGAGGACACTGCGAACTGGAAGGAGATCATGTGGCATAACATGACAACGGCAGGTAAAAGCTTCTTTTATCAAAAGCTTAAATTTATCAGTGTCTGTAGATCAGCATTTACCATTATATACACATTCAGAAAGATCATTTCCCAGCTTTTAGGGGGTTTAAAATCCAAAGGTTCTCTCTGATCCACTGACAAGGAAAAAAAATCTTTCTGTGACTCTTTCGTGGTGACTTTTACAGCATACTCTAAGTTTTAAAACTTCTTTTGCTTTGTTTGCATCAGCAACAGGGTAGACAGACTAACAAGAGACGTGGGCTGGGTAAGGCTGGCAGCTGCCTGTGGTTTTGTTGGCACTCTTTCATTAAGGAAGGTCATTTACTCATCTTCTTCAACTAATGAGCAAGGTACCTGAAGCTACCTTGCATGTACAACAGGGAAAGGATACAGGCAAGAAGGCAGGAGAAACAAAGGTGCAGTGGGTTGCCACCAGTGAAAGCCTGTAGTGTCCTAGTGCAGATCCCAAGGCAGCCAGGAGGTGCTTTAGCACTGCAAGGACACATCTGTGGATCTGCTCCAAATCTGTCCCTGTGCCACAGGCTAGAGCAGCATCTCTCCCACCATGTGTTACCAGGCATGTACCCCAGGAAACCCACAGGCACATACACATAGTTAATTAACTTATCTACTGGTATGCACCCTGCTCTCATAACGCACTCCAAGTGCAAGGCTGTTTATTGCCAGAAGGATTGCTGTGCCCACAGAGCTTCACAGAGCAGAGTACAACCCCACTCTTCTACCACATGTGTTTAATGTCACTTTTGTGTAATAGCATAGAATAGATGCCTCTGAAAGCAAGGCAGCTGAATGACCCTCACATGGTGCAAGATTAAGAACTACAAACTCCTGTAATTCTAACAAGCTACAGACTCCTGGACTTTCCTCATCAATTTGTTTATGCCAGAAAGTGTTCATGAGCCATGGTGGCCACCACAAGACAGGTCTTCCACATGGATCCCTGTGTTTCCATCCCCTAAACTGGGCTATATCATTCAAGAGAGAAGACTTGTTACTCTCCTTATCTCTTAGCACTGTGAAGAATACACGAGGATGCTGGATACTGAGGGAGAAGTTTTAGGGTTGTCAGCACTGGGAAAATGAAATGCTTTATCAGCCATTCACTAGCAATTTTGCCTAATTAGCCTCCACTACTTACCCAAGGAAGGGGAAGCCCTGAGAGCTGCCATTCTCCTGCTCCTCCTCTTCAGGATAACAAACAAAAGAAGCCAAATCAGCTGCTCTGAGTCACTGGCTCCTTCAAAGTTGAGGACAGGATGAACTCTTCTACTGCTTACTTACTCCTGGCCTATGTATAATAAAAGTTCTATTAAATAATACACATATATATATAATGTCCTCTCTAGTTGCTAAAACATCTTGACTGCCATTGCTACTGAATACTTTAAGTAGTAGATTCCTGCCTTTTGAAGATACTTTGGAAACCTTATGCATCATGGTGTAAAAAATACTAAACCTTCCTAGTAGATTCCTACTCTGTCTTTCTATAGCCTTTATAGAAAGAAAAAAATATGATTATATTTATATTGGAATTCAGAATGGGTCATTCAGATCAGGACATTTCTAACAAAAATTACTTGTTCATTTTGGAAGGGGATCCTTTCAGTATTCCCATCATAATTAAAAATTTATTCGCAGCCACAGATCTCGCTGAACTGAAAGTCAAACCTAGCATTTTTGGGCATGTATAAATGATGTAATGTTCAAGGTCAAGATGTTAGATGTAAAACAACACTGGGATAAAGTCGGTTTTAACTACATAAAAAAATAGTAAAATTTTAACACTATGCAGCAATATATAAAATTCAAAAATGTTTACTAATGCACACAGGCAACACAAATCAAGCATCCCTTTTTTTCTTCAGACATGCATTGGGTTTTTCAGACATCATATTACCGTGCAATAAAAAAGCCCAAATCACTTATCAAAAATACTGCCAACGAAAAAACGGGATTGCCACTTTGCTGGTGGTCTTAGCAGATAAAGCAAAATTGCCACTATACATCATCCTTAAAAGAAAGACAATACCAAAGGGGAAGCTGCCAGGAGGTGCCATTTTCAGATGTCAAGATAAGGGATGGATGTCTGAATTAATGCAAGACTTGTTGCATGTTGTCTATAACAGGCAACCTGGTGCCCTGCTAAAGCAGAGAGTGATGCTTGCACTTGGATGCATTTCTAAGGTGTATAACTGAAGGAACCTAAAAGAAACTTAGGAAAACAAATACTAGGCTTCAGAGTATTCCTGGAGGCAACTGCTAAGGGTTCTGTAAGCAGTCCTTTAGGAGTTGTATGGAGAAGCAATGAAGAGATTGGATCCTGGGGGGGAAACTCCACTGGAAAAATCCGTTAACTCTAAGAGCATAAATCAAGAAATCACACTGAGACAAGGGCTTCTAGGAAAGAATCACTGGTGTCCATGTTGTGAAAAGACTGTGTAAGTACTGTATTCCAGATACCAAGGTTGGGAATGTCGATGCTACTATGCAGGACAACAAGGGTAGTGAGCACTGCAAGAAGTAATGACAGTATTAACAGTGATGCTGAGAACTACAGTGATCGTAGGGATGAGTAAGTGTTTCATTGGCAAAACAAGTGCCTGTCAGGGCTGGGGCAGGTTTTGGCCCATAAGGAAGCACCCTTTTGGAGACTTTTTTTGCATTATGTATAATTGTGTTAAGCATCAATATTACAAGGAGTGGTTGTCTACAAAGCTAGCTGTACTCTTGGAAGCAAGGAAAGCACCATTGAGGAAGCTGTAATGCAGACTTAGCTTTACCAGGGCTAGCACATAACTTCTTTCTGAGCCTTTCTGTGTGTGGCTAGTGCTTGCGTTTACTGGACTTCAATACATTAGACAAGACTGTCTTAAACCTCAGCTGTGTTTAAGGGTACATTTGACCTGTTATGGGCTTCTTTAAATGGACAGGGATTAACTATTTCATTTAGACAGGAAAATATGCTTGGCTGAATGTCTGAGAAATTAAAATTAATATTCTTCTGGCCACTAAGTTACTCTCCAGCAACTGAAAGCTTCTTGAACATGCCATTCTTAAGTCGAAGAGCATGTCTATACTGCTTTGCTTTCCTGTGTCTCTACCTCATTATGTTTTCAAGATGTGCTTTCTTTCACTGCCAGAATTGTATTTCTGGCACAAGCGTGAACCTGCTGCCAGCTGCCTCCTCATGGCAGAGCTACCAGAACATGGAGTCTCATTAAGTCCTCTGCGTACCTTATCTTATTTAGACAGATGAAGGTTCCAGAGCAGAAGTATCTTTGAACAGGACAGCTTTGTACCCTGTAGCTCAGAGCTGTGTCATCAGATTGCTGCAGAGCCATCAGGGACAGGAGAGAGTCATGTGCTATAGCTGCAAAATCAGTTGTGTGATGGTCCTGACAACATTAAGGCTGTCATTCCTACAAATCCCTGATGCGATAAGAAAAAAAAAAAATCTAAAAAATTAACATCTGTTCCCTAAAACAAGTGTAAATCCAGAAAACTCTGACACTGGGAGTTGGAGCTGAGGGCATCTATGTCTATACCGAGATGTCTGTGTCTATACTGAGACAACTGAAAGCCGAATTTAAATATTAGTCATATTCCTTCACCTGTAACAATACCATGGTTGAGTTGGCCCTAGAGCTGGCTTTAAGAAAAGAGTGTTGTAATGCTTAATATATTTAACAGTTAAATCTTTAACTGAATTTTCACTGGTCATGTACAAAGCCAGAGTAATACCTTAGTTACATTTCTACTGACTTACACTCTTCACAAAGGAAAGAAGGTGAGATGTCTTGCTAACTGGTGCAGTAATTAATCTTCAAGAGGGTAGCAGATACAACATTAAATTGGATCTCAGGTTACAGAGATGAAATCAAATGAACAAGTTCAGTGTCTCTAATATCTTACCACTTATTCCACAAGCTGTCTAAGTACATCAAGAGATTTAATTAATTCTGAGATTCTCTGATCAGTTGCAGAAAAAAGACAAAACACAGTGTATGGCAAAAGAGTCCTAATCAGACTGACCTGCTACGTGGTACCAGAATTATCGGTATACCCTATGTGTATGCTGCAGATGATACACTGTCTCTGCGTCAGACTGTGCTGAAATTCAGACCTACACTGCAAGTTCCTGTACTCAGAAAGGCATTTGGAAGAACCTGAGAAGACCTTAACTGATCAATTTGTCAAGGAAAAAGTTTTCACCATTAAACTTTATATGCAAAAGGGGTTCCTCGCAAAATACAAGACTGTCCCAGCATGCACAAGCTCTTTTTACAGATCAGCTAAGATTTCTGTGCTGGCCACCCACTTCCTCAGTATGAACCCTGCCGAGGACAAGCCCTATAGCTCAAGGCCCTGTGGAGGAATGAGTGAAGCTTGAAACTGCTCTGGGTGGGAAAGGAGGACCTTGTCCCCTCCATGGCATTTGGCTAGACAGATGGGTTTGCTCCCTTCCAAGCCAATAGCTCAGCAGAGAGCAATGCCACATGCAGTCTGCATCCATTCTGCCCCAGGTACAGCTTCATTGAGCATCAGGGGAGCAGCAGTGTCAGGCATGGCCTGGGGCAGCATCTTCAGGATCTGGTTTAATTACCTGCTCTTTTGACTTTTGCAAAGAAATGGAAGCATTTTTTTGAAAGGCGCCACATTCAGAGAGAAATCACTGTGTGCTGAGGAGTTTAAGTGGGGCATGGGTTATTTAATTCTCTTTTCTCCGAATAGCAGCTGGGCTTTGTGTCTCAACTAATTTAGGTAGGAAGTTTCTTTTTATTCCATTAACTTGCAGCATGAATGTCACCAGCCATAGCTGATAGCAGTGACCACTGCCAGAAAGCCATCAGCACCTTTATGTTTGTAGATACACAGTACTCCTTATTATGCCTGCAAAACCCATAGAGTGGATCCACACAATTTATCCTAGAGCAGGAGCTACTTAATGCTCCACTATGTTAAAAATGCAGAAGTGAAAAAAACTAATCTTGCCTCCATTGCTCAGACAGCTGCCGTCACTGGGGAAGGACTGAATTCAGAGCCTGTAACAGTGTTTTCTGTTGAGCTATTGGCACATTAGAGACTTACCATGTTCACCTGGGGAGGAGCACACCTGTTCAGTCAACACGTGTGCATGATAATGTATGATAATCGTGCATCAGTGCTTCTGGGGACTCTGTCTTTGCACCCAGACTGCTGAGAGATCATGCCGTCTATAATACCTACGTGAGTAAGCAGGGTCCTGTGCATTGAATAATTTTAGAGTTTATTTGTTAGTCTTTTCGCATGCTCAGTTTGGCAAGGAATTGAGATCTCGATCTAAATTCTCATTAATCTTTTGATTTCAGAATAACGTTAACAATCTATAGTAGCTGAGAATTTGGCCAGTTTTCTACATCATGTTGGTTGTTTAAGGACCAGGCAGAATATTGTTTTTTCTTTAGAGGTTGATAAGTTCAGTCCTCTGAAGAAGCTGTTGACTACCATTAGTAGTGGGTTCATTTGTTCTCTGCTGGACACTGTCAGCCAGCAGGGGTTTAGGCTGTTGTGCAGCTCCCAGCTCAATTATTTCTCAGGGCTCTTTGTTTAATATAATGGGGTCAAATTCAGACTGTAGGTGGCTGATGATTTCTGGTCCAATTTACAATAGCCTGTCTGCAAGCCCACCTTGAATTCAGTTAATCTCTTTTGTGAAATAAAATGAAAACTCTGCAAAGTGTTCAGTGTTTTGGTCCAATATTTAGTTTTTATAATGTGAGCTGAGTAGCAATTTTTCCTGCTCAAAGTGTGTCTGACATATTTATGCAGCTGTGTTGATAGAAGGATTGTTTTTATTTCCCATATTGTAATGCAGTGCAATGGGAAGTCTTTCTGCTGAAAGATGAAATGAAAAAATGAAAATAGGTTTGGTACTACCCATATCTACCATTAACTGTTTTATGAATCTGAAGTTTACAACTAATTAAATATTCCTGATCACTGTTAAGAGTGTGATTTGGTCTTTAGGAGGCCAAAGTGCTCTGGTTTGTCAATATATAGATGTAGCCACCCAGTTAGCTATTTAGAGCAGTGATTAAGTTGCCACATTCGGTGACTCACAAGTACTGAAAGAGGGACTGTGAGCCTTAACTGGTCCGACTAAGCCCAAATCTTTAGGGCTGATGAACACAACTTCTGGAACATCGTGGCAAGGAGTAGGTGTAATACTTACCCCAGGGATCATGCCAAAAGCTCTGGAGATTCAAGGACCTCTGCAGAATGAACTGCTCCATCTATTTTCATGGTTTATGGGAGAGCTGAAACAAAAGGTCTCAATCTCACGCTGTCTAAACAGAGTAGTGATGAGAGTAGTTCTCTTCTTCTGGATTAAGGCTCTAATACAGACTGTAATTCAGTGCACAGAGACCCAGAGAACACTTGACATTTCATGATTTTGACAATGAGCCATGTATGTAAGACATTAGGAGAGCTTTAGCAATGGCGATCCAGAAATACAGGGTACACTCTCATATCAAGCAGTTTCTACTTGGAGATAAAGTGATTCAGTTGGGCCTAAAGTAACATGCTACAAATCTTAGTTTTGCTGAAGTGACATCTAGCTACAGAGACAATTTATGGCAGATTTTGTATGTAGAGCTATTGGTAGACATAACCACCAGCTTGGTAAGGAGGAGCAGGGAGGCTTTCCAGGTTTCTGGCATATAGCCTTTTCTTCTTAAGTGTTTTCCTTCATACAGCAGTCAAAGTAGTAGAGACAACACTGTACCATGGCAGCAACTTTGCTTAATCTAAACTATGTGACATATTACTCTTTATATTTCATTCACTTTGATCCCTGCATGTTTGTTTCTGTGATGCATATGCAGACTGAGCACTTGCTAATTATTTTGGGGCAGGAGAAGGTGGCTGACATTTTGCTTATCTTGTTTTACTTGCTTACAAATAGAGATGGTCCATTTCAATGGCTGCATCAGGAATTTTGCCACTTAGAGATGTTTTTCAAATTAAAAAAATAATTAACAGAGTGACTTAAAATGTAAATAAATATAAGTACAGAATTCTAACTGTATTTGATTTTGTGATAAAATAAAATAAGGTCTATATGCTGATTCCACAGTTGGTGGAAAAGGATAGAAAAAATTCCCCTTTATTTCCCTTTGAGTGTTGATTCTTTGTTCATGAGATAAACTTCTTTGTGGCAGTAACAGATGCAGCTTGCAAACAGGAGAGGAGGTACGTACGGAAAAAAAACACAAAGCTTGCTATTCAGAAGGAAAACTAAAATAGATATTTTATCTTTGAAAGTTATCTCACTATTGAGTAAATAAGATGCCAAAACTAACTGTAGTCTTGGGTCAGTTCTTTCTCAGGAAAATTGAATAAAAAGTTGAAATTGAATAAAGACTATGAGGATGCGAACAGATTCTTCAAGCTGCCAAAGTGCAGCAAGCTTGGAAAGACACTGGAGAAGTTTCTAGGTGGCTCTGTATTTAATATTTATGTCTTACATGTCCTCATTTCTTATCTTCATTGTTCTTCCTTATTTTACAGTTCTACTTAGAGGATTTGTACTTGAGTTAAGTTCTAAAAACTTCCAGCATTTTGAAGAAACCATAAATATTTTCTTCAGATTTCTTTTTTCATATGAGTATGCTTTTGGTGTCCTTTGTTCCAGTTCCAGTTGCTAATGCATAGGAAGTAGGATACAGTTCTAAGAAAAATTGAGAACCCTGAGGGTAATATGCCTGAAAAGTCACATGTGAGACTGCAAGTAAAATGTATTGAACTGGCAGTTCAGTTAAGGTTTTGGTGAAGTATCTCACGTAAATGTTAGTTAATAGACCATTAGCAAAATAATGAGTAAGAAACTGGCTGAACAGTAGATATTTAGCTGAGCCGAATGGGAAAGTTATTGGAAAGAGGGTACTAATTCAAAGGCTGATCAAATCTAAAGAGTTAAAAAAATGTTTTCATGATTACCTTGACACAAAGCAGATGTGTTAATGAACTCTGCATTACAGAATGCATATGGATGCAAATTTGGAAGGCACTGATGGTTTAGAACAGGTCTGGAATACTATATAGGCAAAAATCAGGGGAAAAAAAAGTTTGAAATTTAACAAAACTAAATGAAATATTAAAAAGAATTCTAGATGTAATCTGGAATTTCATCAGAAACATCAGACGAAGTGAAAGTCATCCTTTAACCAGCCAGCATGTCCAACTCCAAGCCACCAATGCAATAGATCTGGTAAAGACGTAGCACGTTCAGGGCTCACCTAGGTTTCTGCACATTATTGTATTTCAGAACATAGGTATGCTCCAGGTGTTCAAGATGTGTCTAGCTTAGTTATAATAAAGTTGAGGAAGATATATAACACTGGGTGTGCATATAGCAAAGAAATAAAAACACTGAAAAAGAAGATTCCATTAAAAAAATTATTCCAAATTGAAAAAGACTAATTTCAGGCCAATCTAGAATTTAAATGGAAAATTAGAAGAAGGTGCATCCAACTCACCAGAAACCTGAGTTTTAAATAGCATTCCACCAAAGGGAAGCAGAGTGTGGGGAACGTGTGATTTTAAGGTGGATCACTTACAATTACATGATTATTTGTAGTATCAGATATTTGGCTTCAAAGCCCCCTCCAGTGATGTTTTCTTTATTTAATAGTTTGGCTAAATTGCAGTAGCATGTTTCCCTCTGGTGCATCTTCAGCTCCTATCAGAAATCAGAACTAACCACTAAACACAGTATCCAGAAAAGACTGTCAAAACTCTTTCAGTTGCACACTGTGGTGTTAACTTTCTGCAGGCTCGCAGTCTCACAAATGCAGTTCTTGAGATATCTGTTTTACCTTTTGGATCTTCTGTTTGCCTATCTTTGAAGAGAAAAGAGGACTTTCCTGACTTCGAGGCCTTAGTGTACTTTTCATGAATGCTTAGGCAAACTATCTGCAAGCATGAAATGTTTGAGGAAGAGAGTGCACCAGTGCTGGGGAAGGGGAATGCATTGCCATTAGGAAGGATGAAGTGTCAGTGTTTTGCAGTATTTCTTGATAGATGTGTATGAGCTGCCAGACCTATACTGCCCAGAGCTGTTCCTGGCAGGCACCTAAGAATGGCACACTGTGGTTGTACACTGTGGTTTTCAGACTCCAGGGAAGAAGGGACTCCCCTGAGATTTCATGTGTTTTCCATTGGTTTCCTTCTAGCTCATGTGAAAAAGTGGCAATGTCAAACAGCCAGAGAAGTTCTTGATTCTCCAGGGCAACTATGGAGACAGTAGGCCACGTAAGGTGCCTTCAGCTTAGTAAAACCCTCATGCCACTTAACTGCTGGGTATCCCTTCAGAGGAACAAGCTTCTCAAGGATCATATCTTTTTTTCTTTTCTTTTTTTTTTTCTTTTTTTTTTTTTGCATTGTCAGACACTAAGGAAAAAAGCTGCTGTCCATCTGAAGCACTTTGTGTACATGATCACCCTTCAGGAACTTGGTGGAGATAAACTTCTCAACAGTCAGAAAGTTAGAAAAACTGCTGGACCTTTTGGTACAAAAGATCATCCTCTTAAGGATACTTAATGGCTGAGTAGCAGTCCCCTGTGTGAATGTATCCAAGTAATTATAGCTTAAAGTTATACTAATCACGCCTAATAGAGAGGGACTGTTCCTCCTGCTGTGTTCCTCACTGCTCCCAGATGAGAACTATCCCAACAACTTGGGATTAGCAAAAACACTTGTTATACTATTAGCTTCATAACTTTATTAACATCTTTGATTATAGAACAGATGGATGAATCTTAATCATTCTATAATGGAAGATTAAATAGCTTAAATTATATCAATCATATTTAAGTCTTTGCTTAATAAAACAACAATTTAAGTTGGGTCATCAGTAGGGTTTGAACCCGGGGCCTTCAGATTAGCAGCGAAGACTTCCTCCATTAAAAGAGTAAACCCATTAGCTGCCTGCAGTTGTACACTTGTGTCTGTGTACACTGGGCATTAAAATATATGACATACGCTGTGCCAGTGATTACACATTGAATTTTGAGATTAAGAATTCTGAGGTTCCTTTTGTGCCTCTCAGAAGGAGTTTTGCCCCCTGAATAGAGTAGGCAATGAGAAATGGGTCAGCTGGTGACACTGCTCAGTTACATTTTTACATAAAGATTGTGTAATTGTTCAGGTATCTAAAGACTTTATAAAAATGTCTGTTTCCATTATCTTTGGTTCAGAGACACGTAAGAACAAAACATGCATATTTAGTGTATGCACTTTGAGATCCAGTCAAAAAATAGACTTACTGAATCCCCCTGTCATTATGAAAAGATTATAACTATGAGAATACAGTAAAAACTGTAGAGACTGATTACAGGGTACTTTTTGTCATCTATTTCAGGTAAACTTGTTCACCATAAAAAAAAGTTTTTAGAGGATATTTTTTCCTCTACATAATTTTTGCTGTGCCACCTAAACCTGAGGTAACCTCAGATACTCTTTATGACTCCCCCCTGGGGTCAACACTGGTTCGCACTGACCCAGAATCCTAACTGCAGCTTATTAAAGCCCTTTATCTACCACCTTATCAGTCGCCTTATCAGAGACAACACACCAAACTTTACTGAGGGTGGCAAATGACACCACTGACTGGAGATAAGATGTATTATTCTGTGAATATTTAATGAAAGATCCAGTGGAGAGTGGCTCAACAAATCTGATGTGAAAAACTGAATTTCAATCTTAACTGTAAATTTGAATGCAATATGTTTACAATGCCAGCCTTCAGCAAGCTTTGACTTCATGGCTGTGTGCAGAGAACTGATTTGTTCATTTTTGTAAACAACGTTGGGCTAACAGAAAATGCATGACTGTTGCTTGACACTGTTAACACAGAGCTGCAACTCTGAGACCGAAGGTGAAGCATGGTAGATTAAAGATCAGCCACTGCTACAGTGTTTGAGAATATCGCCTCCAAAAGCAAAAAGCCCCCAAACACTTAGAAATCTGTTTGGCTCCATCTTAGTGGAAACAGAAATTACTAATTCCTCATCAAAAACACTTCCTGTGGTATCATTTGGCTTCTTTGTGGGGGGGGGGGGGTCTAAAAGCAGGTTGAGCTCTAGCTAACTTTGGAAAATTCACAGTAAAAGCTACAACTGCACAGTAGCTGTATGTTAAGTGCTATAATTCTGCAAACTTCGCAAGTTTGCCCATCAGTCTTCCTCAAAACTTTACATACATACTTAAGATTAAAATTTTATTTGGAGATGTCAATTCACTTTACTGCAAATCAGTACATCAGCTCTTCTGTAAGTGCACTCAGTTGCTCCCTAAAGAGAGAGAAACTTAGCAGTGATATATATATATTTCCTGCTCATTACACTGTAAAAACCCTTGGAGAACTGATACATTGATTAGCACAAGTCAGAAGTGCACCTTTGACTTGATCAATACATTTGTGTGTTGCAGACTGGCTAATGGCAAGTGTCAGAGTGCCCACCTGTTTGAAATAATTGCAGGATACAAGCATTAACCTATTGAAAGAGCGCATTTATTGGGCACAAAGAAAAATTTATGATCTTCAACTATACAGCCTGTGCAATAACAGTAACTGCCAAGTGGAGAAGAGATAGTTCAGCTATATTAAAATAGCAGGTAAATCTGGAGTCTGGGGTTTGCTCCAGGTATTTAAAGACCTGAGCAGAGCATAATGAAGTAACAGATGTACCACTTCAAGGCAGTATGGTACATGAGTAGCCTCAGAGGAGCATTGGAACACAAAATGAAAAAAGATGCAACTCTGATCAGAAATATATATACAAAGGGTCAGAAAATACACATGCCTGCTTACAGAGACCCTCTGTATGGAGTGTTCAAAGTTTGATATACATGCGCCATCACTGTAATTCATGTCACTCCTTCAGGATAGGGTACTTTTTTATGCTCTTGTAAATTATTTTATTTCTTAAAATAGCTTTTCCAGGTGGACTGAAATGCTTTGTGGGCTGCTTTTAAGTACTCTGATACTTCTGACTGTTTTAATTTTAAGCTCACAAAATGGAGGAGGAGCTCTCCTCTACCAGAAGATACAAAATCCTCACTTGACGTTAAGTTAGGTTGCCTTGTTGGCATGCAGGAATTAAATAATTCTCTGGAAAGCACCTAACCACCATGATAAGGTTATTTGAAGATGAGCTGCTTTCAGTATTTTCTACTGCTACTATTCTACTCCAAATGGTCTATTTCCATACTCAGCAAGAGATAACTATTGTCTGCTGGCTCCACATCTCACTTGGTAGAGGTTATGTCTAACTTCTAGTACCTCAAGGCACAAATAAGCATGACTTTCCAGGCAGAACAGAGGATAGTCAGAGCAACCAGGCTATGGGAGACCTGGACTAGCCTTTCTTGGAGGGAAAAAGAGATGGCTGAACACGTCCTGAGGTAGGAGATGGAAATGGTGTAACGTCCAACAAGAAACAGCCTGTGTTGGACTAAGCTACCTTAGATATTTCATGCAGTTTTAGGGTTGAGTCCTGAAGCCCTACAGCTGCCAAAGCTGAATCACTATGGCCAGGGAAACACAAATTGCAGGAAACAATGACCTGAAGCAAGCACATGGTCAGGTGCTGGTGGTCTGAGTGGGTGTCCTGACTTCCCTCAAAAAAACCTGGTCCAGAAATGAAGAGTTGTTTGAACTGAAACCTGCTTAATTTGTGTTGCTTTAGGAGGATCTCTTTCTATGTTGGAGCAGCTAAACTAATATCTTTGTCCAGTCAGTTTAAGACAAAGTGTTTCTTCAGCCCTGTCTCAGAGGTCATAATGTTGTGGCTTTCTCCTCGTCCAGGCAGCTAGGTCACCTTATCCATGTAGAGCAAGAAGACTAGGACTTGCATATCGATCTCTGGTTTTAGTGTGATTAGGATCTGGGGCCTGTACTAAGTTTGTCTCAAGCCTTTGTACAGGTGACAAACATGGGTATTTGAGATTGTTCTCTGAAACCTGATGCATTGAGGTTTTGTAACAGTTCCATGGAGATGGAGGTAAAATGTGGTCTTGGGAGGAATCCTCTTAATTACAAGTTAAGAACTGCCACCTGAATTCAGACCCAGCACCTTGATTTATTCCTTGAAATAAAATCAAATGGGTAATAGTAGCCAAAGAACCTTATATAAGAGAAGTTAGTGGAGTGACTGTTCCTCATATTAAAGTATGAAAACAGTTATTAGAAAGTGTAATATTGAGGTTTTCCTGCTCAGCTTTTGCAGTGCTGAGCTTGCAGAAGAGAGAATGTGCACTTCTCAGGTATCTGGGAAGTGCTTCTAAGTGTTTCTAACCTACCTGCCGGAGTCTGAAAATGCTTAAGGAGTAAGACTGGTAAGGGTTGGGATTTCTGGCTTTTAACTTCTGCTAGTAATCTGATACTCTTTCCTGTTATTTTTAGTTTCCTATAGTCACACTAAGCTTAGCTGTCTAATAGAAATTTACTCACCCTAATGTATCTTTTAAGAAAATATCAGAGGATGAGGTACCATTGCTGTAAGATAGAAATTAAATGTAGTGCCATTGTTAACAGCATGTAGTGCTCCTGCATTCCACAAAGGTACAGAAAAGTAAGATGGATATTAAACAATGAATAAAGGGGAACACTGAATTGATAAAGCAGCAAAGTGACTCCCTTACCCTGTAGTACTGTTGTTTACATGAGAAATCTTTCAAATACTAGTGTTAATCTACCTCTGTTTTCACCAGCTGTAGGCTGATGCATTCCTTATTAAGCAAAAGCCATCCCTTTTGGAGTGCTGTGGCAAGTGGCTGTGCAAAAAGAACACTCTCAGTACAACAACCGGCTCTCTCAGTAAAAAGCAGAGCTTCGGGTTTTGAGGCAGCCTTTAATTAAGTGTAAAAATGTTTCAGGAAGGTGGCGATAAGTACCCATAAGCAACTGAATTCTGGACTTCACTGCTGAGCTAGATCAACCCTCTGATATGTGCTGAAAGGACTTATGAATCCAAGAGGAGCAGCATAAGTTAAGACATGGGTGACAGGTGGTGGGAGAGCTTTTCAGATCTACTGATTTGTCTGTGGACTCAGTGTGGTGAAATACTCAGCTTTTGTCTTCAGGTTGTCCATAGTAGCACACTGAATACAGAAACCGTAATACTGATTTAACATACAGCTGTTCATGTGAAGTTCAATGCTTGTGTTTGGATGCGCTGCTTTGCAGTAACAAGTACAATTTCAGATGGGAACTATATAGTTCAGGTAGGTGTAGAACCTGTCTTGCATCTTTTGTATTTCAGCAGTTGTCACAAACTTCAAAAAACACTCTCTGGTTACAGAGGTAGAAGGCTCTGAGTCGAGAAGGTGGGATTTTAGGTGTGGTCTTTAACTAGAATAGGCTCACCTCATCAGCTAGAAGGAGATGGCTGTGAAGTTTGTCACATGCATACCCTTCCTTTGACTGCTATTCTCTGGTTGCTTCTGCCATTTAGCCTGTGTGAATAGGTGTCAGGTAGTGCCTGGTAAAAACACTGGCAAGCCATGCTTGGGAGGAAGTTAAGTCCCTGGGGGGATCTATCTTAGAGTCCAGGCTTGGACAAAGCACAGTGTCAAACACTGAGACAAATATTTCATTAGTGTCTGTGGGTGATACCTGCTCAGGGAGAAGGCAATCCAGGGGCACAGCCCCTGCAGCCTGAGGGAAGAAAGGGTACTTGCAACCTCTTCTCAAATGAGCAGGAAGATGTATTTCCTCCTTGATGTGCACTGGGCATAGAAAAGCCTAATGTATGTGATGAAATGCCTATGCAGGTATCCATACCCTTCGGATTTAGAGAGTTTGCCTGCAGTACCTAGCTGCTCATATATACCTGAAGTTAGTGTATGCAATTGGAAGTTGATGATGTACTGTAAACTTAACCCTTTTTCAGCCTGTACCCTGTAATAGGATCATCCATTGTATTACGTTTCATTATATTTTTTTACATACCTTTTACTTGAAACCCAAATTTCACTGGATGGCTGGTTCCCAAGAACCAAGAAACTTTTCAGTGTGGCTTCTATTTTTGTTTTTATTCTGTTAACTTTGTAAGTTTGTGCCAGTCTGCTTGATATTCACCTCCCAAACTGAGTAAGGAATTATTGCCATAGGGCTTTTATAGAGTTAGGACTTATTACTGATAATTTATTCATATTCAAGTCTGACCCTTTGGGGACATGCCTTATGTAACAGAATTTTTCATCACATTTTCTTACATAATTTTAACACAGAACCCCAACCCCACCGGATGAGTGTTTCCCAAGAACTGGGACAAATGCTTAATGAAGGAATTGTTGCTATAAGGGTTTTACAGAGTTACAGCTTGCTGTTAATGTATTCATCTTAGAAATTGCCTTTGTACTGTACACACAGATAGGGAAGCTGAAAACAGAGAGATTAAATCTCAATCAATTTTGGACGTTTCTGAAACATTCTTCTTTGGAAATGCAGAACACTTCTCTAAGCAAACCTTTGGAAAGACTGAGACTGTTTAAAGCATTATTTGAACATCAGTTGTTTAAGCTGCAAGATGCCTTTAAAGCACAGGTTCATAAGCTTTATTTTAATAAATTTATAGATTAGAGTACAAAAAGTGACTTACTGAGAACAATACAATAAACATATAGCAAAAAGAACTCAATTTTAACTTGGGGCTTTCTGTTCCTGGCATGTCCTGCCTTTCTCTTTACAGATCTTTTGACTCCAGTTGCATATATATCTAACATGTTTGGAATCTGCATGGTTCCCAAACTGGAAAAAACTAGAAATTATGATCAGCAATTTGTGTTTTCTTGTGGAAAATTCTTTTCTTCAATGAGTTACTCAATGCTTGCGCTGTTGCTGAGATAACCATCAGACTGAGATGGAATATGCCATATGCAACTGTCTTAATTTTAGGACCATTCTCTACAACATATATTTAGAAAATTGAATTCATACTTTGCAGTGAATGAGATGTCCTCTAAATGTCAGCTACTGTGCAGTTCTGCAGATATACCTTAGCATAGGACATGTTTGTATAAATATATACACGCAAGTTTAAAATTCTTTTCTTCATTTTAAGATGAACTCAAGCAATGTTTCATAACTTTTCTCTGTAATGATATTCTCCAAAGTATTCTGGGTGGGAGCTGAAGGAAAATAAAAATATAGGAACTGCCAAATTAATGACTGTCAAATTCAGTAACCTATCTCTGACAGTGGCCAATAATAGATGCTCAAGTGAGAATTGAAAGAAAAAGGACAGAAGTAATCCTATCTAACAAATTAAGCAGCAGAGGGACTGCTGTTTGTGCCAGATGTTTCTCTGATTAAAACATCAAATACTGTAAGATTCAAAAGAAAAATTTGGTGCAGTCAGTGAGACTCTCTAATGTGAACAGAAATAGATACATCATGTACAAACAGTTTGTCTCTCCTGATTTCTGTGGTTTCTTAGCTCCTGAGCCTACAATTGATAGACACAGACTGAACAGGAGGCATGTGGTCTCAGTCAGAATTCTAGATCTGAGGGGGACCACAATGGTTAAAAGTCCCAAGTGCCAAGCTGTCATGAAGTAGAAAGGATGCTCTTACCTTCCCACTCAACATCATCTACAGGACACAAGGAGCTTATGCTCTCTGGTTTCAGGCATGTTTGGAAATGCCGAAAACATAAAACCAAGAGGCCCACTGGAGGTCTGTGCCTTCTCTCTCACCAGGTGACCTGATCTGCCAGGGCTAATAGGAGTTTTTAACGTGGATGATCATACTCTTCCTCAAAGCTGTAAGGGAGGTGTGAGGATTTTGTTTTGTGGGTGATGGAGCTGACTTGTTAATAAGGTATTAATAGTTAAATGCTGTTTTCAAAACTTTCATCCCTATTCCCATCTCATCTGCTGACTTGCTTTCCACCTTCCATTCTTTGGCGACTGGAGAACTTTTCTGTGTCCACTATTTATAGCCATGGCTAACAAGCAAGTGTGTGTGACAAGCAGTGGGTAGAGGATACCCTCTAGCACAGAGGAAAAGTTACTTTGAGGGAACCAGTCACCCAGAAGAATACCAGTCTGTAGAGAAGCTGGGTCAGACACTGGTGACAATGAGCACCCAGAGGAGCCATGAGAAATTAGTGACTCTAGAGTCTGCAAATACAGATACATTTTAGTCTAGTCACACAGCCTTACTGGAAAAGCTTCTTTCTGCCCTTAGGACAATGGTTTGCCAAGAGGATTATGACATTTCTTGGGAAAACTTATTTTTCAGTTAAAGATCCCTTTTAGGTCTACCCCCCACACCCTTTTTTTTTTTCTTTTTTTCCCTTTTCCACACAAGGCCATTTTCAGTCTAACCATGCCAAATCCAAAGTAATCGTTTAGCACAGATGATAGTAAATGTTCTCCTGGATAACCTTCGTCAGATGTACAAGTTGGCACTGCTGCTCACACGGGCAGGATTTCAGGTTGGCCCTACTATTGCTGGGAATGTTCTTCTCTACCCTGTTCCAGCATTACGTTTCATGCAGTGGTACGGCTCTCAGTTGCAATACTACTTCCACTTCTCCCCAGCATGAGAGCAGCAACTAGAATCCTGGTTTGCAATCTGTCTCACTAATGCTTAAACTGGTGTTCACAGCCCTAAGGGCTTGTAGGCAGTTTAATTACATTCATTTCATAATTTCAAGTGATGGTATTTTGTAAACATTTTTAATGTATCATCATTAATATGCTAAGGAAAGAAATCTATTTCTGCCAGGAAAGAGGAAATAAATCTTCGCTATCTCTTTGGTCCACTAGTTTACATTTAGACTAGAACACCTTTTCTGAAAAGCTGTTGGAGACATATGCTTCCATTATTATCTCACAGTGATTTATCACTAACTCTAAAATAAACATTATATCCAAGTTACCTGCTTGGTACTGCCCTTACTATGCCATTTCAGAATGTCTTAAAGAACCAGCATATGAATATTGATGTGGGTTTGTTGGGTTTGGGCTTTTTTACTTGCACTCAGTTTTTGTATTGTTGCCACGCTTACATTTTTCAAATTGTATGAAGTAAGAGGGAGAGAAACAAATAAAACCAAAATTGTCAGCTGAAATCCAAGGTAGAGAAGATGAGCTCCCATGTAGAAACCAATACTGAAATGTCCTCATTAGAAGCATGCAGAGTCAAAAAAATTTCATGTTCTAAGGGAAAGGAAAAACTCACTAAAACATAAGGTTTTCTATACCCTTATGGCTGAGAGGATCTTTTCACCTACGTATTTGGGGCTGTCTGAGGCAGTGCAGCCTTCAACATCTTGAAACAGCCATAGACCATGATGTAAGCTGTGATTCTGCTGTCAGCTGCCCAGAATCTCTCTGTGAAATGGGACATCTGCTCTCCACTACCCAGCCACTTTTGCAAATAAGAAATAGTACTATTTCCAGCAGAGTTTAGACAGTGTTTTCTTGTAGCTGGAAGATCAAGGTGACCCAAGGCATAAGACAAGTGGAATCTGTAGTCCTCTGCCTTAGCACATAGTGCCTGTCTCTTGGTTAACAAATCACAGGGTGCACCCGCTTCAGAGGAAAACTCCATTAAATTACAGATGTTTACTTAGAAATGAGTCCAGTGTCCCTCTCAGTATAAGGGATTCTATTATGCCAGAGCTGTGTAAACCAAGAATAATTAACAGTTCCAAAACAACTTACCTTGGGTTGAGGTTAAGTGTAAGAGAGTGAGAGTTTAACAAAGAATAGGGTGAGCTTAGGTGAAGTTACAGAATGGTGTGGCTACATTTTAAAATAAAAAGAATACTAGAAGCCACCTTAGCCTTGAGGAAGTACACATCTTATTTATTTTGGATTTAGATGTGTGATCTATCTTGCGCATAGTTCTCACACCCTGGACAGAATTAGAGCTCAATTAAGGAGTTTGGTCACGAGATGCGTCATTGCCCCAACTTGAAAGATGAGGGGAAGGAGGAAGAAAGGTCACTCCTCAGCCCTTCATTACTGTACCATTTTCTCCTTTGTTTCTGGTGATCACTGCTGCAGTAAAATTTGTTAATAGCTATGTTAGGGAAACTAGCCAAGCCAAAGTATCTCTGCGCTTTCACTAAACACTTCACCCAGTGTCAGTATTTTCCCTTTAAAGCCTTTT
The DNA here is from genome assembly GCA_013400335.1 of Eurystomus gularis. Classification (NCBI taxonomy): domain Eukaryota; kingdom Metazoa; phylum Chordata; class Aves; order Coraciiformes; family Coraciidae; genus Eurystomus; species Eurystomus gularis. The sequence goes on along the minus strand of VZZY01003323.1, from coordinate 75,048 downwards.
TGTTAAATGTCTTGGGCAGAGGATTAATCCTGAATATTTAATATACTTGTCTCCCTTTTGGAAAGGCCGTTTTAGACTCATAAATGTTTGTCACTGTGGGAAACTACTAAACCCTCCTCCTGCTCCATCCTGTGCTTCTTATTTGTTCTGAGGTTCTGCCGTAGCAAAACTACAGGTATTCTGGGCCAGAAAATTTTTAAAATAGTAAATAAATAAAATATTTTCCAATCAGGGATAAAATTCTCATTGAGTGCAGTGGAGACTACTGCTTTAGGATTATTAAAATAGCATTTCTTGGTTTCAAAGTATTGGGAAGAATTGCTTTTTTACTGTGTTTATAAAGTGATGTTTGCAACTCCAAAGCCTGAAGGATTGCCTATAGGTATTTGTAAAATACAGTATAAGTAATGCTCTGTAGTCCTAGAGCAATATTATTTTACTCTGTGGAAGTAAGCCCTATGTTGCATGTTTATTCACTTCAAATGTTCTATACTTTTCAACATCATCTCCTTATTTATCTTACCTGGTAGATTTTTAATATAAAATACAGACACACAGCACAGAATATCACAGTATGTTTTCCTGGCAAAAATGCATGTAGCCTGCTAGAAGACAGGAGATGACGTTAAAAATTGTTAGCATGTGGCAGTGCAAGATGGGGGTTTAGGACTTTAAGATCCACTCTAATTATTCACTAGACCAGTATGCTTCTGTCATCTTCACCAATTCAGAATAACACTTGGAAAAAACAAGTGGCCCTCACTATCATACATAATGTGGCAGCTTAATTGGCAAGAAGAGGGTGAAAAGTAGGCTAGGAAAACCCTTTGAGACTGATGGAGCATATTTCAGTGGCTTCATCAAGGTAATGTTCCCCAGGTGATTGGAGGCAGCAAATATTTCATCAGGAGAAATATAAAGGTGCTTCAACTGCAGAACCCCAAACAAATTATTACGAACACTTTCTTTTTTTTCTAAAAGAGCCTTTCATATCCTATATATCTAGAGTAGAAGAAAATTATTAATTTTAATACCCATAAATTATGGTGTTAGTGCACCTAAAAATAACTCACATTTGCAGTGAGGTTTAACTCAAATAGGTTTTCAGTTGTAATACATGCTTGCTTTCACTGAAGCGGTCAATAGGCATTTTTGTGCAGGTTAGCACACAGCATGCCCTTTTGCACACATGCCCAGAACAGAAATAATACTGAAGTATCCTTAATTTCATGGTCACAGAGCCTATCTAGATGCATCAGGCTCACAAAAGCTCACTTTTATTCAATATTCAATTTGTAGTCAGATTTTTATAAAGAGTGCTTTAAGTGGAAATAATGTAGCTACTATAAGAAGAATTTCAGATAAAAAATATCACAAATTAAGACATTTGTTGTTGTTGTTTTGTTGTTACTTTCTAGGTAGCATAGCAATACTACAAAGAAAGAAACTTCTAGAGTTTCCAGGACAAGTATCCTGAGTTTGTTAAACCCAGATTTAAATAAATATTCAAAATTTAAAATATCTATTTCAAACAAAATTTATAGACCCATTATTAGGAAAGGTATGTGTCCCCACATTAGTATAAGGTTATTTATATTTTCTCATCATTTTTTTCCTGTCAAAAAGACATCATCATGTGATTATGCTTTTATAACATTACTAACTTGTACCATGGCAACTAACATAAGCTACTGTTTCGACCTAACAAAATGCATGCAAAAATGGAAAGCTCTCTCCTATTGTTACCTGTGCACATAGTGTAGGTTGCTATCACCAAGGGTCTCATGTTCCTATGAGCAGACTAGATGATCTAGAAAGTCTAGATTAACTTGGATACAGCTTTTAATGTCTTAATCACATTTGAAATGGAAATGTGCTAGCTAGTTGTTAATTGCCAGTTAAAATAATTCTGGACAGCAGCAACTAAAAATATTTGAGGGTAATGGTGTTAGTCCCAGTCTTTCAGACCATGCATGTGCATCCCCAGTTTGGACATCCTCATGTATGTTCTAAGCAGAGGGGGGTTGAGTAGCTGAATGGGTCTGGTCAGAGTATTTTTTGTCTTCAGACAGGTCTACGGGATATTTGAGCATGCATTTTTTTTATGCTACTGGAAAAAGAGGAATTTGATTTCAGATCCAGGAAAAAATAAAATTGGAGTTTTGTCTGATACTGAACTACAGATATTTATGGCCTCATGCTCAGTACTGAGATACAATCAGGGATATAATATCTATACCTTACTGGTTGTCATACTTTTTCTAATGCCTAGAGCTTTGGCCTGAAAGAAGAGTGTCATTATAATGGACCACACACAATGAGAGATGTCTCTTCCCAGACTTAATTCTTCTAACAATTTTCAAGGCTGATACAATTTTCTTTCCTGAATGCAATAAACAAACAAAAAGTACAAGGGGATGTTTAAATTACAGAAGTCTGTCAGCCTATACAAAGAACGTAACATCTCTTAAACTGGCTGCTGTGCTTTATGTTAATTAGTCATCACCAGAGGATGAAGGGCTCCATTAGTAAGCAGGTGCACATGAAACGACGTTAAAAGGATATATGCATGGATTCTCAAATCTAACCATCTTATTTGCAATCTGTTATGGAGCTGGAATTTAGTTAAACTTGAAGATGTACAAAATAGCTTGTAGGGGAGGCACTGGCTCTCTTAAGTAATTGGCAGCAGCACTAGCTCATTAGAATAGGCTCTCATCTGACATGCCAAATTGTGCCCTGTGTTGAGCTGTTCAATAATCAACAACCAATCGTTACTCTTTTCACATCACTCAGCATGACAAATCAGTGATATTAACCACATGGGTTAAGGCCAATGCCAGTCATTGTTTACATCTCAGGTTAGCCAATTCTCTTCCAATCAATACCATGTCTCTAAAAATACAATACAAATAAACTGGTGGTATAATCTTCAGAGTAATCACATGACTTCCCCACCTTTTAAAAAGAATGCAATAAATTATAGATGTGCAATACAAACGGTGATATGAAACTGGCTATATTTAACTTGAAGAATATAGAGACTACATTGCTTAAAGGAACCAGCTGCTGCATTTGCCAATACCTGACTTGGAGGAGACAAAAACCTGGAGTTTCCAAGGAACACATGATAAAAAGCCCATGTGGAGGAAGTCCCTTAGCTTTTCTCACAGTAAGTCAGCTTGTCAGTAGTGCATTCACACTGATAATGCCCAAGCTCTTCTCCTAAGTGATGGGACTTAAATGAGAAGTATCCTTTTCTGCATGCATTACTTCCCGTTGGTCAGCGCGGAATTTCAGCTGCTGCCCCGCATCTCTCATGCAGTTTATGTTCCTCTCGACCTCACAGCCTTCCCTATTCTTTACTAAGCTAGAAGTCAACTGTGCATTTTGTCACCCCAATGCTGACCTGTGGTCAAAGATCACTGATAAATACAGAAAGCAATACAATACTGTCTTCAGACAGTACTATTTGCTGCCTTACTGTGCTACCAGTAGCCATGAGAGCAAGTATCTGTTCACTCTTATCCACAACATATTGCTGGTCATTCCTTAGTTCTGTCCTAGAACAGCAGTGTGCTCTTTCACTTCCTCATTTCAGCAAAAGCATCTCATAGAAATGTAGCGATGAATCAGTGAGCCTAATATTTATTTGAGAACAATTAAGTCCTATATTGTCTCATCACTAGAAATCCACAAAGTACTGTGGCTATCACAAATTTCAAATGCTGATAATACACTTGTATATTCTGAGCATGCCAAATCCTACTGATTCTGCCAGTTTGGAAAGAGCTGCAGGCTAAGTGGAGCAGTGTGCTCTGAAGGTAGCTGAAAGGATACGAGTCATAATTCTAAACATGGAGGCTGAAGAAAAGCATGAGGAAAAGTAGCCAGTAATATTAGAAATTTCTTGAGCTCTTTGTTTCTAAACAATGTGTAAGATATGACAAAGAGGTGCTGCTTTTGTTCTTCACATAATGTTTGTGATCTGCTGAATTGTGGATCTTGTCCCTGCAGCTAAGGAAGGACACAACAACCTTTCAGCTTGCCTATTTCAATTCCAGGCTTTCCACTTTTAGCGGGAGTCCTGAGCTGGTTACCTCCTGAAATGAGCCCCTGCCACCATTTTTTCTCCAGCTTTGCTTTCACCAATAATGGAGCAACACATAAGCAATGGAGGGCACCTTGAGTAGTGCCTAGGCATGACGTCTGTCTGCACGCTGAGCTGTAGCACTGGTTACCTAGTGGGAGACTCACATTGTGGTTCCTTGTCTCTCTCCCTGTTTCTACCTCCTCTCCCTTATTCCCCCCTGTTATATATAAACATAATAACTTGATTTCAAAAGTTTTTATAATGTTACATTTTGTCTGAATTTTGACTTTATTTTCTGTTTAATTTCTGGCACCCAAAGGTTTTGTCATGCTGCTTTTGGTGACTGGCTTTCTTGTACATAGAATTGGTAAAAAGCTATACACCATATATAAATATGTATTTCTATAGTTTAGATACTAGCGAAATTAAAAGACAGAACAAGAGACACTCAAGATTCAGTAAAAATGCATAGTGGCTGTCAATAAGAGTATATTTATCCACTGGTCTCTCTGGGCGTAGCTAGGCTCCACTGTGCAGTACATGCTGTACTACTGTGGGAAAACACAATGCAGGTGGAAGTTACTTGCTTATGATGGGAGCCACATAATAAATGCATCCTGAGATGGTCAGGATAGCTATTACTGTGCCTTGGTGAGCTTGGGCATTTAAATGTCTAGCCATTTTTCTTTTCTTAATGGCTCATTTTATATACAGTACATCATTGTACCACTGACCTTTTCTCTTCTGACTTGTGCTGATGACATCATGAAAATGACAAGATTACCAGGAGCAATGGAAATAGGTGCTTATCATTGTACAAATTAGCAAGGAGCTGGCAGCAATGGGAACAACATGATAAGCTACTGCACCTGCTCTGGTGCAGACGAGAAGACCATGTCCCAGCCATCTAAAATGGGTGATGAGAATTCAGTCAGGAACAAAAGATCCTGTTTGCCCAGGGGCTTCTCTCAGTGTGGGGACATCCAGATGAAAATGAGTATGTTTAATGGAGTTAAAGCTATTAAAAGGCCAATATTTACCAACTTCAGTAGATGCATAGTACATTTGTTATAACTATCTCCTATTTTAAACCTGGAGCTTAGTCATATTTTCTGGGCTCAATTTCGGTAATTACTTCCCCAGAACAACCTCTCCACTCATTTTAATTCCTGTATTCAGTTTTACAGTTATAGTAAGAACTGGCATGCTTTAACTGTATTTTGTGGTGGTTTTAAAATTCTCATAAGAATACAGGGTTCTTGTACTATCATTTGAAATGCATTGATATTCCTGAGATTTTAGTCTCAACTCAGTATGGTAGTATTATTAGGCTTGTAGCAAAGATTATTTAGTAGAGTCACATTCATGCTTAAAGTTAAGCATGGTCTTAGTACCATACAGAACTAGGGCCTTGGAAATTAACCTCACATGCTGATTTACTACGATGGTGTTGTAGACTGAGCAAAACAGTTAAATGGATGTCAGCAAGGTAAGAGATACGGAAGATCCCATGGAAATAATACTTGTGTAATCACACGCTGCCTATGACGGGAATGAAAAGAATATTGTGTGAGTATTCTCGGGTGTGTTACTTAGTTGATCTACCAGCCCAACAGACCTCTTCGGGCTGCTATTCTTTCTATTCCCCTGCACCCCCCCAAAAAAAAATGTCTGAAAAATAACAAAACCAAAACTGGATGGTGTTTTGTGTCTACAAATTTGTTTTCTGCTCATTGTCAGAAGTTGCAGATAACTATGAAATAGATGAGGCGAGGATTAGACTACAGTGGGTCATTCCAGGTGCAGCACGTATTGGCACAGTCTTGTGATGACTGTAGGTGAAAAAGGAGATTTCACTTTTCTTAATAACATTGCAATATTTGTTTCTCTTTTTTTGTGGTGGTCTTGTTATACCCGCTGAGAATGCCGTGTTTTTTATCATTCATGAACAGGTAAATGTGTCTGTAAGAAAAGGCTTTTCCTTTACGGAAAGAATGGTCAAGAATCTATTAGTTTTCATTACCTTGAGACCCAGATTCCCTCCCAGATTGAGGGAGGAAGTGAAGGCACAATCAAATACACGGGAAAAAAAAACATTGCCCTGAGAAGGTCACGATGTAGTAATAGGTCATGTCCTTCCATAATCATTGTGACTTCAAGGGGAATAAAGATCTAGGATAGTCTTCATTTGCTTTGTCAGAATTTCCTGCAGCATTCTTTTGTCCTGTGTTCCCACCACTCCTGTGGATCATGCATGTGGTGTTACCAAGATTGAATGAGCTGTACTGGATAGCCCGGTGCTCTATGTCTTTATCATCAGAAAAAGATGGCAGAAAGCATCTGTTTCCCTGACTGCAGACATTCTGGTGCTTTATCTGTATGTGCATAGCTGGAGTCTATACTAGATCTCTTTGTGGTTTGGTAATTCCAGTAGCAAGTAGCTTTGGCAGCAATTCATATCCGTGACTGTCTCTCAGTGAAGCGGATGTGCTCATTTCTACCCATTATTCTCTTATCCTAATTGAATTACTGGAGCAGACTAACGTCAAACATGACTCAAACTACAAACTAGGTGATGGCCTTCATTCCACTGTGCCATGTCACGCTTTTTCTACTGCTTCTCCCTGTGGATAGCAAAAGAAACCTATAGGCTCCCTGCCTGGGTTGGCACCTCCCTGGGAAATGGCTCCATGCAGCTGCTCAAATTAATTGGCACATACAGGGAGGGACAGAGCAGGGGATTTCTGGAGAGGCACCAGCTTTAATGTAGGCAGGCTTATCCTTCTCTGCAGTCAGTGAAAAGGGAAAGGTCTTCTCATATTCAGTTTTTGTTTTTCAAACTCTTAAGTGACTGCTCCAGGAGTCTCAAGTCCCCTTGAGTTTTCAATATTTTTTTAGCAGGCAGCTAAAAATTAGCTAGCTATGACTATGCAAACAACAACTAATATCAACAGTCTTATTGCAAACAAGACTAGTAAGACCAAACAGGAAATTACCAAGAATCATCAGAATACTGTAGTTAAACACAAGGTAATTCCCAAATACCCCAATACATGAAAGTCAGTAACTTCCAAAAAATAAAAATTCATGGTCCACTCTCAATTTTCTGAACTCATTTAAATTTGCTGTTGGTTAAAGCGCACATGTGGAAATTTTAATGCAGAGGACTTCAGGCTTTCATTCTGTATCTGACAGGAGATGCTTCAGTCTGGGCTCTTCATCTGTCTTTAGAAAAGTGTGGATGTGAGTCTCTCCCCATCACATCCTGTACAGGCAGCCTGATCAGACTCACTTCCCAGGCTAGCATTAGGCTTTTGGAGATCCCTCACTGTATTTATGTCTTGTGAAGGTCCTATTGCATTGTCAGCACTTAACACCAGATAATAATTCTGGAGCCAGACACTCCCATCACAGGCCACAAGTGACTTCTATTGATTTCAAATACTATGCTGCTTTTATCTTCACTCCATTCAGGAAAGAGTGTGCTTTGGTCACCCTCGTTTTATATATATATATCTTATTTGAGTAACACAAGAAAAGTAACATACTGGGGGAAACTCTTGTACAAAGGGAGTGCTGCTTTATACTAATTCCTAGAATGGTGCATATGAAAAGAAGGATATATTTTTTTCCTTTGGGATAATTACAGTGAAATGATCGGGGTATTGTTGCTGCCTTAAATCTGGGTGGGAGATAATACATTTTCCTCTTCAATTTGTAAGTCTTTAGAGCAGCTCGTTCATAGTTACTAGCTTTTGTTAAGGCCAAGTGACCAATAGCTAAGTCTTAACCCCAAACTGACTGTATAGAAAATTAACGATTTCAGTGAAGAAGATTGTCTATAAAAAGTCTACTTTGATCAGGTTCCTTCACCACAATCAGAAGAAAGAGAAAAATGTATATGGAGTTAGCAACAGATACCACACTACTATATAACTCAGTACGGCTATTGGGGAGAGCAGATTTTAGGACTTTGCAGCTGGCTCACTTTTGAAGCAATCTGAGTGACTAAAGGGGGGAGGACAGATTTGAAAGGGACTCTTTACATACATATATATTTTAATATATATGTGTGTGTTACCAAAAAAAAAAAAAAAAAGAGAGAGAAAAAAAAATAGTTATTAATGCAGCAGTAGAACCTTAACTTACATACATACATTAGGCATGACTGGCCACAGTGGCACCGGGTGCCAAATTAGAAAAGATACTTAATGCTTCCCATAGCAGCATCTGGGTTTTTGGCAGAGTTGACACACTTGGGCATTGATGACTCTGGATTTGCTGCATAGTCTTTCAAACAGTTGGACTTCTGTGGCCCTCAGCACAACCGCAGAACCTTTTCCTCCTTAGCACATCATTTCACATAGCATTTCACGATTCCTAAATAAATTTCTCACCACCAAATAAGCAAAAATCGAATTGCCCAGACTTCTAATACAAAAATATTTTAATGTTGGAAAAAAGTGCGACCTTAAATGCTCACTCTTGTGTGTTGTTGTTAGGGGTTTTTTTGTGTTGCAGATCAATCACTGATCATGAATGTACAGAAAGACTTGGGAAACATCCCATGTGAGTATGCCCTGCCTGCAAATGAGAAAAGGGCTCAAAGTGCAAGCATATTCTTGTGTGATCTTAATAGATTTAAGCCAGTAGTATGTCAAAGTAAAATGCATTATAGTGATATATAATGAAGCTATCTCTTAAAGGAAGTTACAGTAGAGGGAATCACTATATTTTCATTCTATACCTTTCACCAGAGGCTTTTACAATGATATTAAATATTAACTCTGTATAGGTTTAATCCCAAGCCACAGCAGCAGCCTTAAGGTTAATAGTCCTTTTAATTAAAGGATAAGTCAGTTATTGAACACAGAAGCTAATCACAAAAGGATTACCACTGAAAATGAACATAGTCTGTGCAATTAGTCTGATAATTAAGACTTAAGTACTGGACAGAGATCAAAGTGCTTGTAATCTGCAATAAAGTTCCTAGAGTTGCAAGGATTTTCAAAATGTTAGTTTGTGCTTTATTGCACCTTCCATTTATTGTGTACCCATGATAGCAGCAAACACATTTTCCCAATGGATATCAGCATGTATAACTGCAACAGCTGTTACTACATAAGCCTGGTGTTTCTCACAATATGATTACTCTGTCAACGACTACCATAAAAGGTGGCATCTGTATTCATCAAAAAGAGTTATCAATAAATGTAAAGCCATACAACAATTAGAGATCTCCAAGGAAGAACAAATCCAACCAAAAAAAATGTCAACTACACTATTTAATTACTAAGATTGTTAATCAATAAAATGCCTTCATAACTTTTAATTAAATTTTTATTTGAATTGGATGTTTAGAGAATCTGATTCTTTATTTTTGTTCCATTTAACAGTTGCACTACTGAAGTACTGGTGGCATCTGTAAACAACCACCCTCGGGGGGACACTTCATGTCTGTAATTGCATTTTGTCACCTACAGAGGGTGTTAAGAATCTTGTTAAAAATAAAGGAAATAGTTAGGAGATATCTCACTCTAGCCATTATTATAGTGCAAATTACCAGGTAGAGCAATCCAGAGGCTGTCAGGAAAGGTTAGTAGGAAAGGAATCAACCATTCAGCAATTCATCATGGCCTAACACTAGCTCTAAAATGAAAGCTTTTAAAAAGACATTGTTTTATGAAGTAGGGAACCTTTTTTTTTTTTTTTTTTAACAGCAGCAAATAAAGATAACAAGGAGAGTGGTTCTCTTATGAAAGATATAAAGACATAATGATGAAAAATGTTGATTATTTTATTGCATAAATTTGCAGGCAAAGTAAAAATGAGATAGAGAGGTTGTTACCGTTGAAGGAGGCCATTGCTGTATATTACCTCACCTTTATTTTAATTTGGGAATATACAATCTAATTTTTGCAATCTGTGTTCAGGCAAAAAATGACAGGCTTTCCAGGTCACTAGTCTGGTCCCTAAAGGCTCTGTAAGATGTCATGAAAACATAAAATTTGCTTTCCATGAAGTTTTGACAAATGCAGTCTTGATACTGATTATAACACAGATTGCCTTTGTTCTGTTCAGGGATACTTGAAGAGTTTGTTGCCATTTGTCTCACTAGCAAATGAATGTTACCTGCCTCTTCCTTTGACTTTCAGATTTAGCTGGTCAGGAAGGACCTTTTGACGTTGACTATCAATGATGATTCTCCACTGCTGTAATGCCACTGATGTGGCCATATCTGTTCTCAGTTACAGACTACTGTTGTTATGGGGTGCTGTCTGAGGAATGGCATCGCTGTTTCGGGTTTTGTTGTTTCACATTCATAATTATAGCAAAGCACTGGATACAACACTCAGGTTTTCTATAAAGCTATATGCAGTTTCTACAACTGTACTCTTGGAGCCGGGGGGGGGGGGGGGGG
>VZZY01003323.1:32334-64520 GCA_013400335.1 Eurystomus gularis | reverse complement strand
GAAGAAAAAAAAGAAACAAACAAAAGCACCCTCCAAACACATCAAAAGGTCAAGAAAGAGCAGTTTGCATAAGCCAGTAGCATTTTCCTGGTTAGTTCTGGCTGAGTGAAGTGGAAGGAAGGGGGTACAGTTTGCTCATAGGAGGGGAGAGTTCCCATAGTGCATGCAAAGAAGAAATAGATTATACATGTACAACAAATTCAAAGTACTGAGACAGCCTAACAGCATCAGGGGCATTCTGATGGCTTCAGAGGCATTTCTAATTCTGTTGCTGTCATAACTATGATACTTTCTTGCCTAACATAAAGTATAAACATAAAAATCTGAACCTTCAGTGACTAGAATTTTCTACACAAATTTTATAAATATCTGAATTCTTAGTCTTCCTTTTTTTTTTTTTCTCAGCCCCTACATACAGACACCCAAAGGTAAGAAGATGCTTAAAGCATGAAGACAAAAATCTCTCATAATTTAACTACCAAGTTATCTTCAATTTCTGAGGATCTAGTTGCTTACATTCAATATTATATAAAAAAAATCAGCAGTTGCTTGGCAATTTCTTAGTCTTTCTAAAAGACAAATCCCAGCACCTAGCTAATTTTTTTTCTTTAAAAAGTCTTTGTTTCACAAACAGTAGTAGAAAATTACTCAAATCCAAAAAGCAAAAGATGAGGTCAACCACCTGAATTGCACAAGTTAATTTATTACCTATGTCCTGACAAATTCTTTAAAAGTACTTCTAAATTAATATATACATAACCACATGTGTATCCTGATAATTCTGGGAAAAACATGTTTCAAGATCTCTTATTTTACCTTTACTGGCATTGGAATATCTATAGGCTGCTTTATGGAGTTTTCTGAAGTTATAATGATGTGAAAAAATGCAGAATTGTATACCTTGTTTGTATCTTGGTTTGTTTCTCTGAAACAGAGAGGGCATCAACTTAAAGATGTTAGACTTCAATCTACTTTCTACTCACATGAATGGCAACACTAGCACTCATTTCAGTGGTGGAAGACTGGGCTCTTTGCCAACAGTTACATTTTGATATTTTGGCCAAATCCTGGTGGCATTAAAGTTGATGAAAACATTTGTATTTATGTCTAGAGGAACAGAAGCTTAGGCGTAATACTAGCATTCATTTAATAACCGCAGTTAAAATTTCCTTTTGCTAAGAGAAAAAGTAGACAGAGGCATACTGTAAATGTCCTGTTCAGAGGCCTGGTTACTTGCCAGCACCCATATGGCTCTAAAATAGCTTTGTAATACATTGCTTAAGAAGCAGAAATCCTGGCAGAAAAGGTGACCAAAATATCTGTCCTTGTGTTCCATATGAAAATGTCACAGAACAACCAGTAGCAAGGAGTTAATAAATACATGTTAAAAGACATTTGCATCAAACTGAGGGCCTCTCATAAGTTTAAGTGATAGCTGGAAGATCTGTGAAGATAATAAACAGAAATAGTAACAAGCAGAAGACTATATAAGACAGCAAGTTGAAGCATACCACACTTTACTGAAGTCTCTGAAAGCTCTTGGTGTGCTGTACTGCCCTGTGTAAAATAATGTCAAAGAATAATGCAGTTCTAAATTAATACTTTTAAAAATGGAGCTGATTGATGCTTAAGTGGCAGGAAGTTTAATTACAAGTACAAACTCACATTAAGTTTGCATTGATGAAAAGAGTATTGTATTTATATCCAGCCTTAATGCAGTACCAAGAGCTAGTCTTCATTTCCAGTGTTAGGGATATTTACTGAAGACTTGTCAGAAGGGAGCACTCACTTCTCATAGATATAAAAATACCCTTATGAACAGATAATAGCATTAATCACTTTTAGTATTTGGATGTCAGACATGTATGAAAACCCTGCTAACTACCTTCTGTAAAGAAATTTTAAAATTACTCCTCAAAAAATATATACATGTGTTTTAATTCACAGGAAAACAGATTAAGAGAACGCTCCTATCATGAAATTTGGCTCAGAATCTGCCCTGTTGCAATGTTAAAAATTCTCAATCCATCAATTAAATGCAGATTCAGGGCACCATCTCATATTTCCTTGTCAAATAAATTATGTCTTACATCAAAGACCACACAGATTCCTACTTAACAAAACAGGAGTATGTCTGAACATATCATAAATGTGAAATATGAAAGAGAACAAAATGAGACAGCCAATAAAATGTAAGATTTGTTAGTCACATAGCATATACCTTAGAAATAGTGTTACCAGTACTCAGAATCTGTGATTAAAGAAATATTCATAAACTGTCACTCATTTTCCCCACAGATTGAAACTTACTTATAATACAAACCAGCAAAAATCTGAAAGAAATTAGAAGAGGGAAAAGTAGCTGATGAAATGGTGTTAAAATGTATACATTCCTGGTTTTGCACATTTATATTAAAAATATTTCTCTTTTTTCAATTAAACCCTAAGCTGGAAAAAGGATGTATATTGTCAAAGAACAAAGTTTGAAGATATAAAATTATTAAGAGTAGTCAAATGTAAAATCCTAAGTAAAAAACTGCGTATGACTTTCATAATAACTGTCTGGGCAATAAATGATAGCTGAAATTCATATTGATAAGGGCAAAATAACAGGGTAAAAAGAAATGTGTGGGGAAAACAGTTCTAAGCAAGCTACTGCAGCTCAAGAAAGGGATCTCAGATTGGGTTGCTTTGTAAAACAATGAACTTGGTATTCCTCAGTTTTCACAAAGCAAACACTGTCAAGAATAATTTGGAAAGAACTTTCAAAGAAAATGCTGAACTGATCAGATCTCTGATGCACCCATGCCTTGGATACAGCTTATTGTTCTGGTCAGAGTTTAAGAAAAAGTTACAGCTGAACTAGAAAAAATTCAGGGAAGTACAACAGGATGATCAGACACAGAGCAGTTCCATGTAAATAGTAACTGAACAGATGGGACTTCTTAGGTTCTTAAAAATTACCTTAAAAGACGGCTGAAGGAGATCCAGTAGTGATCAATGATATTGCGAAGAAAGCAAAGTTTGGTCGTGTTGCTCATAACAGGAGGACTAGGCAGCGTACATTTAAATAAGAACATGGTGCATTTAAAATATAGACAATTTGACAGTTTTGCAAAGTATAAGTCCAGGACTGATTAGGAAGTACAACAACCCAGATGCAATCTCCATGAACATGTCACAAAACAAATCACACTGTGCATGCCAGGCATCTGCTCCAAACTGTCAGAGACAGACCAGTAGGATGGGTGAACCTTTGGTCTGACCCAGGATGGAAACATACATTTCACTGACAACCCTGATCTCCAAGAAAATGACTGTTGAGCACCCCTGAGCTCTAATCAAAATTTTTAAAAAAACCTTGATAATGTGCACTTTCCTCCCAGACTGAATGTTCCTCATTTTGTTTCCATTTATTAGGAGCTTAGTGTACTGAAACAGCTTCCACAGATCAAGCTTTCAAGACTCTGAGGAAACTTTGGCCAAATAAGATAACCATCTAGGACATAAAAATTCGAAGGTATGTAAGTAATTTGATAATTTTTTTTTTTTTGTGGTCTTTAGATTAGCATATGCCTTGTTTTCTGATTCCAAAGGAAGCTTTATCGTCTATAACTGGCTAACATTTCAGACAAGCCAATAAACATCCTCAAAATCTCTTTTTTAATCTTGGTATGGATAGACAGTTACCAACTTATTTGCTAGGAGTTCCTACATTAACCCTGCATTGATCTGATATCACCTGGCCGCCTGGATAAAACAGGCAGTAGAAATTCACCTCATGATCCATGCATCAAGCCTCTAGGTTCTTGGCGAGGTAGCCTGTTTCTTCAGACTGACATTAAGCTTGATATAAAATCTTCAGATGAAGATAAATCTGCAATGGGGAAATAGTTCCAGTGTTTAAGTACCTTTTGCACTTTATTCTCACTCTGTGTTTCCCTGTGTTTTTTCCAGTCATTAGATCTTCCTATGTCTGTGTCACTAGCTTATCTGTTTTATAAGTATCAAACGTCCTCATCTGTAGATAATTATGGACCGTGATCAAATTATCACTTAATTAACTGTGGATGAACTAACTAGATTGATCTGATTCCAAATCTCTACGGAAAGGGTTTGTGTTTTCCTTTTTTTCAGAGGTTTTCTGATATGTCAACATACTTTCAAAGGGTAGGTACATCCCATGCTGAACTCCTTACCTCAAAAACAGACTAGATGCCACATGTATCACTGCTATTACCATCCTCCACATTTTTCTCAGTATTTCTCTCTACATCTTGAAAAATTAGATTGGGTCTTTGTCATTGAGACATCTTTTCCACCTGGTTTTCAGCCATGACTTCCAAATCTTCATTGCTCCTTCTTTCCAAGACATAGTTCTCTGTCCTTCTAACAACTGGTGTGTTACCCACAGCTCTTATTATTTCCTCTGTTTCACTTTACTATTACTCCTTATACACAAGTAAATATTTCTGTGAAAGAAAAAATGCTTCCTGCAAACTAAAATAAATCAATATGTGAATCTATGATATTTTCCCTCCGTTGCTGAAATGCAAACAAAATTTCTGTCTCCACCGCTACAATAATATCTTCCAGTTGAGAAGGAGGTGTGATATAAGGTGATATAATGAGATGGAAAAATTACTTAATTTTATAATTACACTGTAAACTTTTTCTGCATTTGACAATTTCCCTCCCAAGAGAAATATTCAGCATATGACATGCTGGGCCTAGCCAGATGAGGAAACACAGCATATGTACATTTGCAAATATTAAAAAAGCATATGAATTGTAATAATGATAGTGGTGGTGGGAATATAAAGGAGATGGCAGTTCATGACATAGGTTCACTAATCAAAACTGTTTGAGCTCATGTTCATAGGATCTTGCAGAAGGTAGGCCTCTTTTGGCAACCTGACATTACTATAAGGTTCAGGTAAGAAATAAGGGATTTAAAAAAATGATTATTATTTTTTTCCCAATATGAGATCAGACATCAGTCATAAGGATTTTACTACCTTTGGATAATGTTATTAAATTAATAGCAGTAATATCATGCCTCATATTCATGAGAATGAATCAAATTAGCTAAATTGTTCAGCGGGGTGTTACATCAGCCTGGTATTTTCAATCATATCAAAGTAAAAAAATTTTGCTCAGAAAGGCAGCAATGCATGCTCCTATGTGGTGGAGATGAAAGCCGTAGGTACATGGTATGTAACTTCCAATTTAGTTTATGGTATAATGCACATGTACAATTTTAGGAGCTGTCTGTCTTCCACCCGGTCAGCTGCAGCCAGTTACGGGAAGGAGGGAGACACCATGCTCTTTCACAAAGGCTTCATTTCTGTTTGTTTTTTTTTGCTTTATCTTAATCTGGAGTTACAATCCTTGCACTAAGAGTGGAAGGTGTTTTTCCTCTGTGGGGAAAAATATGACTAAAATCATAACAAACCTCTTGTGACTTAGTGAAAGATCCATCTAATCAGCCGCAAGTGAAGTTAAACTGATAAAGGAGAGTATTTATAAAGGGCACTTTTCTCCAGCTGTATAAAACATCACTTTAGATAATATCTCCCATATGCAGCAGCTACCAGTAAAGCTCTGAAAGCATCTTCTCTTTCTCTGTGCCCATTTTTACACGAGGAAGCTATTTTATATGCTCACAATTGTTCAGGAAAGATGAAAAGCTGAAAAGTTGAAAGCTATGGCAAAACCTTGACCCATGCCAATGGCACCACACCTTGTCTCTCACTCCCGTGAAGATAAACATCCCCCATTCATAAGGCTGTTTGAGACTTTAGGAGTAGTGCATAGTGTCACAAGGGAGACTGTAAAACTTAGGAGGAATTTTTTTCTTTATTTTAAAAACAGAACTGTAACCCCTAACTAGCTCACTTGTGAAGTAGGGCAAACCCTTCTGTTAATGCCATGGTGGTTAAGCACATGCATGGGGCACACACATGGTCCAGCAGTGGTGGCTGGAGCTAGCAGCCACCTGGCCAAGGAGCAGGATGAGGGCATGGCACACCAGGGCCAGGCCCAGGCTTGGCTGCTCTTGCATAGCTTTAATGAGGGGAAGGTACTAAAGATTCACATCCAGCTGTAACAGCCACATTTTCACTATGCCATAGCCTTCCACAAGATTATCTTCTTGGAGGAGGAATCTCAGTCTCCATTGATGTTTCTGATATAAACTGGAAACTGCTTCCAAAGTTTTTACACGACACGGAAAAGGGACCAAAAAAAAAAAAGGGAGGGAAAATTAGGCTGAGCTGGAAACACGAAAAACTTCATCATGTTTTGCAAAAACCTCTCTTTTTTTTGAAATCCTCATCTAAAAAAATTACATTATCATCCAAATCAAAGTAGATCCTTAAATTGGTTTTAAGTGCTCCTAATACCAATGTAAATACAGGGTTTTGCTTGATCCGTTTTATGTTTGGGGCCTGTTCTGAGGAAAGAAAGGTATGGCTGATGTGCTGGCTCCTTTAGTTTTGCACAGTTTTGCACTGAGGACAGTAAGCCCCTCTCTCTGTCTATCCTTTAATTGCAAAATGTCATATTAATGCTGATCATTCCATTAAAGCCTTAGCTACAGAAATAACAGAGAAATTAGAACAATAACCCAAACACTTTCTCTTTTCTTTAATCCCATTTATTCCTTCGCTACAACATACATTGGGTCATCTTGGTTTATGGACCAAGAAGAATGAATTTCCATAAAAATCTGCTGAAATTCTGGCCCAGAAAAAATGGAGGACCTGGTTATGTCACTGATGTGACTAGAGTCTTCCATGACACCCTCTCTTTCTCTCAGTTTTCTGAGTTTTCTGAAAAGAAGGGCAAGAGGCATGAACACATGAGGGTAAGAAGGGATACCCAATGAAGTGGAATAAATGCTCGGCAGGCCTGGATAAAATTATACATTTAGGGTTAGAAACCCTTTTTTTGTTTGTTTTTCTTTTTTTAGTATGTCTTTCTTTTTAAAAATTGTAAGTATTTTTGTAAAATTATTTTGAAAAATAATGTAATACGGTGATCCCATCATATAATGCTGAATTGTAGAATAGCAGGAGTAGGAATGGAAGATTTGAATCATCTTTGCTGCTGCTTCTGAATCCTGACTAATGCTGTTTGCTTATTATTATTAATAAAAGATCAAGGAGATGACACAGAGACTGTGGTGAGAAACAGCACCTGTGTTTTGGCATCAGTTTCCCAGAATAATTCTCTTTCTGTATTGATGCTAAAGTATACATATGGAGGTTTTGTTTTGGTTGAGTATGCACCAAAGAATGTTAACCAAGTCGATGGCTGAATCAGTAATTCCTCTTCTGAACTGCTCTGGGACTGTATACCATTGGGGGTTTTTGGACTGGCAATTACAATATAAGCATGATGGACACTGATTATCTGCATTGCTGAAGAGCAACTAATGTTAGAGGTCTGCCCCATCCTTGCATAGTGAAATATGACTGCAACCATCCATGTGCTCTCTTCAGCTCTACCAGTAGGTGAGAAACTTAAAATTGTGAAGAGAATGAGAAGTAAAAACTATAGAGCTGAGGATTACCTGAGTATTTGTAAGAGGTATTGCTATCCCATTTTTACCAAGAGATCTCAAAGGGACAAGATGGACCTATACGATCCAGGGACTCTAAGATTTAGATTTATGAAGAAGCTGAACTTTGTTAATGCCTAGCTCTCTGGGGCTCTTTTGAAAATTCCAGGTCAAGGAAAAGGTGCAGTTTCTATCTCTTGGTATCTCTGTGAAGAACATATACAAGGTTACTTGCCTGATTTGATGATCACTGAAGTGTGGACATAGAGTTCAGCACAGTGGAATATTCATCAATAAAATAGATAAACACTATTTTTAAAAAATTTTAAGCAGCTACACCCAAAAATATATCAAAAGTTTCTCACAGACTGCTGAAGTCTACTGAACCGATCACTTTCTAATTAATTTTTCCATAGCTTGTCTTTGGAAAACTATCAACACGCATCTTTCAGTGTTTAAGGCATGTTTTGTTTTCCTGATAAGGGGATTACATGGGATTTTAATAAATTATTTTAGAAAGTGAAGATTGCTAAGAGTAGAAATCCCAAAGCATTTTTCTCATATTACTCAAACTTAATGTTACAGAGCTGTCCAAACAATAGTTTGTGTTAGTTTGGATTTTTCTGCATATTGACAATTGATGACAATATATTTGTTTCCCAAGTTCAGCACTAAGTATCTTAAAATCTGTGACATTTTAGCTGTGTTACCAGTAGTAGCAATATGTTAAAGAAACTCCATTACCTGTGGATTCGCTGTAGATCACTGTCCCCACAGTCTTAGAGGACAGTGAGCCACAAAACTAATAATAATTAGGACTCCTAGCTGAGGTGAAAAGCTATTGCCTCATGGAACTATTTTCCAATCATCCTCTTTCCAGCTGAGCTGGACTAGTGACACTATAAACTGGCAATTAAAAGACTCAAGTTAAAAAATACCTTCAGCTTCCCAGGTCCCACAATGGCAAAGGTTAAGTGGATTATGTGGAGATAATTCACTCAGCTCCAGGGGGAGGGTGCTGACTGCCTGGGCTGTTGGTTACCTCTTTCTCCCCTCCTCACTTGCTCAAGCAATGATTGTTACAGAAGTGTCAACTTTGCCAACGTTAAACAAGGAGGTGAGAAAAGGCCTGGAAAACTTTCCCAAGGGATGCTGCAATTACTAAGGGGCATGGGCTGATACTTGCAAATTTTACTTTGATGCAGCCTTGAAAACTGAGCCTGGAAGTGGTCAGTACTCCTGGGCTGACATCTTAATGCTGCTAAATACTGACTGTTCATGCAAGTCTTTCAGTAAAAATACCCTTCAAGGGAAAAGAAATATGAATAAGATTGTTGGCCTTACATGAATGGCTACTCTCCCCTGTGCTCCAACTGAATTAAAACCACCAGTTACACCTCTAGTTGTGTGGCAACACCTACACAGTGTTTCCAATTAACTTTGTAAGTTTTTAATCAGTGACAAATGCATTTTTGTAAATTCAATTTGCGTTTTATTGCAGCACCTATAAAATGTCTTGCAGCATTCCGGAACTTTGTGAAGGTTTTACTTGCTACTGACATAATGCAGCTGTCGGACCTACAACAAAGGCTAAGGTTTATGAGCAACTTGAATTAGGATGTAGGTTAAGCAATTAAAGTTCAAGGAGGGGGAAGGGGAGATGGCTTTCCAAAATTTGCACTTGCCAATGTGCAAAAGCACAGCAAAAGCCTGCTGCATACTGGGACTGGCATAGCTGAAGCAGCTAAGGAGGCCATACTCAGTTTTAAACTCTCTATTTTGAGAGACTTTCATATGTGAAAAGGTCACACAGATTTCATTAATAAATCTGCACTGCTATTTGTTTTGTTTTTAATCAAATGCAAATGCATCCCGTTAAAGGGCTGAGTGATTAGGTTGTAAATCTGGATGTCCTTGAAGATGATGAAGAAAATGCTTATCTGTAAAGCAATCATCATACTGCCAGTTCTATCATTAGCACGTTTTTACAGGTGCTGGAAAAAAATGGTTCAATTTTAAATCATTTACCTGAATTTCTAGGTAAGAAAAAAGAATGCTTGCAGAATTTACAGTTAAAAGAGCAACTGGGTTACTTGTGACATATGGAAACAACCCATTATATTAATCTTCTGTATCTAAATTCAGGGTATTAAAACAATCAACATTCAGAATAAGCACAAATTAATATTTCATCTTAGTGAAACTCAACACTCAGTACGTTAATTTCTGCTTCCTGTTATATGATACAATGCTCCTAACTTTAACAACTCTAAAATTAGTCAGTTTTAATAGGACCTGAGTATAATTTTGCCTCACCAGGTTTAAAATGTAGAGCCAGTCCAAATAAGGTTAGTAACTTTGGTTTTGGTATATTAATGCACAGAAATCCTTATTCTGTGGCATCCAGACCAGTAAATATTGTGCTAGGTTTCTCAGTTCTTCATTTTTTGTTATTTTTTATTTTCCTTATATCTTGATTTTTCTTTCATTTCCCAAGTATTTATTCAATACTTTTGGCAGTGTATTTTTCTGTTGTAAACATGATTAGGCTATTGCTGCAACTTCTTCTTTGTGTATTTAGGTCTTTGAGTTGATTTGTCACTTTGTCTGAACCCAGATTGTGGACATAGCTAGGGCTAACACCAGCAGTGTATTTTGCTATTGCAGTGCTAGAAGGAAGTTGGGAAATTAATGTCTCTCTGGAACTTCATTAAAACAATGGATGTGGAAAGTAAGTATTTTTTATTTATAGACATTCTTACAAAAGGAATGAGATATGGAGCAACATTTTTAGGTGGGTAAACACATTTTGCAATTTCTTAGCTGACTGCATGACCTGTTTCCACTTGAACTTAAATCCCATCTTAGTTTGATTCAGTGGAGCCGTGTTGGTTTCTGGAGACTTTTAATCCTGAAAGTTAAGAGCTACAAGATATGCCTATCTGGTACTGATGCTACTGCCAAAATCTGCCTCAGTGGAAGTTAGCACAGTGCACGTTATCTGATGACAGTCAAAGTGTTGCATTATTTACTGCATAGAATGTCCACCCTGCAAAGATTTATGTGTTTGTTTAACTTTGTTCTGTCCGCTTAATTGCTTCTAGTCACTGAAGGTCCTCATATGCATAGAGTGAAACATCAATCTGTTTTATTTTCAACATACCTTTAAAATTACTTGCTAGATTGTTCACTAGTTGAGAAGGCATTATGGTGTGAGCTTATTGTACTTTACAAAGGTCTAAAGTTTCTAAATAATATTTTTTCCCACAGAGCATAGCGAGCAGAGGGATTAACAGCATCACTGAATCATATGCACCTAACTCCACACAACTTTCTTTAACTGATATTTATAATAATTTTTTTTTATTTGTTTTGTGGTAGATTCTGATATCTTTTGCTCATAAATGCAATCACCAACTTAAAATTGAGTTTAATGAGCCAGTTTTGAACTGCATGCAGAGAAGATGAAAAGAAATAGTACAAATCCTCTCCTGGGAAAGATCAAATGGTTACTAAAATGAAAGCAGCCTAAAACTGTAGTGTTTAGCTCAGAGGGGGGGAGGGGAATTGGGCATTTAGCTATAATTAACACCTTCTATTTACACTCTCCAGTGTTTCAAATGGATTGTTTCCTATTATGATTAGTTGCTCAGATATCTGAAACCACTTTGATTTAAAAAAAAAATCACAATAGAATCAGAAAAAAATATCATCAACTAATACAGTTAAACTTAAGAGTTGATCTTCAGGCAATAATTTTGTAATCTTCAGACATCTATAGTCAACCATAAAGCCATCAAGCATTAACTACATATACAAATACATTATTTCTGTGTGAATATGTGATTGCAGAGAAAATAAAACTCTTCCCCACTTTCTAAGGAACACATACTGATGTTTTGCTTGGGCAAGCATTGTGTTAGTTTAGCTGAAGCTTAGCAACTTTATCCAGGATAAATGTTTTAAAGAATCTTGGTGCTATTTCTTCATTCCTCCATTATTTCAGTCAGTGTTGCTAAAAATATCTCAGATAGCTACCTGGAATATTTTTAATGATGGTATCTAGCTCTTCCTTTTTTCAGTTCGTCTTGATAGATGACCAAAGAAAAGAGAAAAGCTGACAAACTTCCTTACTTGGCTTTCAGAGGCCTTGCTCAGTGTTTCTGTTGTGTGGCACGCCAGAATCTGAAATACAGCTTATTTTCTCTCCCTCTCTTCTATCATGTAATCCTTGTCAGGCCATTGCCTACTGATCATTCAATCCCTCAGTCTGGTCCCACAAAAGTACTTGTTGTTTCCCCTAAACAACGAATATGTTGCTACTTTGTATCAGCTGATCTACAGTAAGGTATTTCCTGGCTTTATGAACTTTGATTTACATGTTGCTACTTCTACACTCCTTTGGCATTTATAAATTCATATCCTGTCTAAGTTCATATCCTGCCCGTCTAACGCACTGCAGGCTGTGAACATAGTTCTTAAACTGGTGGAGATAAATGCCAGTATTACATCAGTAAAAATAAATTCAGGTTCATGTGTGTATTAAAGAAAATGTAAGCTATGTATTCCAACATAACAAACCAGTAGAATTTGTTTTGAAATTATTCTCTATCTGCAGAAATGCCTCAAAATCATCACCTCTCCTTTTGCCCTCTCCCAGTGTGCTGTACAAGGAACCTGAAAAGCGTGAACAGAGTGCAGATATACCCTGCTGAGTTCACTGCTCACCACTGACCTACCCCTGCACAACACACCTGGTGATTCTGAATAAATTTATGCATAAATTTATGCACATAGCAACAAAAGATTGTGAATGTTTTCTCTGTGTTAGACCAAGAAGACACTGGATACCAGGAGTTCTGTGAGGATACAGTGGGTATGGAGATACATATCCACTTATTGATTTCAGTGTTCTGTGTTAGTGCATCATCAAGTATTTCAGCATGGTGTATCTCTTCTACATGGTGGATAATAAAACAAAGACTGTAAGGTGGGCTCCTTTCTTCTCTAGTTGATATCTATAAGACATGTATATTTGTTTCCAGTTTTTCTTATTTTGTTCCTAAAGAAAGACTGTTTTGGCTATAAACTTATTTGAAGTAATTTCTTTTCCTGCAGATAATGTTAATGCTTTCTAACTTGCTCTTTCACACCTAAGGGTTGTAACATATATGGTAAGTAACAATAAAATACTGATCTGACTGTACAACATTATGTAGGGCATGTGTGACTAAAACCTGAGCAATAAAATTTCCTTTCCTGCTCAGACAGAATTGTATATGCCTGTCATATTTTATTGGTTGTTAAATGGCACATACACTTATGGATCACAACCAAAAGCTGACAACCTACAGTATCATTGCATATTCGTCATTTTCAATGAAAGCATTGCAGCAGATTTCTCTACACTTGGGCAAATGAAGCTATAGGAAAGTAAACGGTCATGTTGCTTATGAATATATATGCACTTAAAGTATGTAGAAACTTTAACCATTCAGTATTAATGGCAAAAAATGTTTCTTATTTAATTAAGTAGTGACACATGCAGTGATCAGAAAGTGCCATTGTAGAGCAATAATATTTTTTAGAGAAACAATCACCTTTTCAGAATGCAGATAAAAGAAGCTTATGGATCCAACAACTCAGATCCATTTTAGCTACATCAGTACATTTCATGTAATTCATTAACATCAGTAACAAGGGCTATCTGAAAGAGAAATACTCAGTATTTAAGTTACTGAGTTAAATTAGTGAGCCACTCAGCCTTCTAAATTCTGAAATTGTTGGTTCTTTTCCTACATGGTAGGTAAAAACAATTCTGGTAAACTATAAAAATGGTAAATAATTTTCAAAAGGAATCAGATATAGCAAAATGGAAAAATTGAACATGTTAACTATACAATAAAAGTATGTTCCAAATTCCCTTTCAAAGAATACAATTACAAAAATTAATGACAGTAATTTTGAATATGATTATGAATATTAATGCATATTAATTAATTTCACATACTGCAAATCAAACGGCATTGTTGTTTTCCAGAATTTCTTTTTAAAAGGTGTGAACATTTAATCAATTACCCTAAGAACTAGAAGGTATTGTAAGGGTGGTAAACAGAAGACATGATCCAGTTATAGTGGTAATCCATCCTCTGCTCTTTCTTCAAAGGTGGCTAAAATGATAAACAAATGTTTAACAAAATAAAGCCTTATGACTTTTGGTTAGCCCACATGGCAGTACAGCCCACTGAATAAGCCATATGGACACAGTAACATCGACCTTTATCAGATAAACTTTTGGTCAGGAATGATAAGAAACTTTGAGTTCTTTCTTTGCAGGTACAGAAATCTCTGATCGATGTCCTGCCCTCAACCACATAAGTAACTGGGAGTACCACGCTGTTCTGGATATTGAAGAGTGGTTTTTCATTATTCTAATGCCACCCAAGGTAAGAAGTTTTAATTTTGTCATATTCTTGACACCAATTGCTAAGTAAAAACTGCCGGAGCGACTGTGACATGAAAGCAAACAGAGAGTGGACAAATGAAATGGATTTTGGTGACTAAGTATAACTTATTTATACAATGCTGTGAGCATTTCAGATGGCATGTGTCCACATCCCACGAGCCAGGCATTCTAACTGGATCCTTAGCAAGTTATATGGGCTGAGAGTAACTTGCAGTAATATTTCCTTACGTGCTTTCTCCAACAGAGAGTTGTGTGATACCATAGTGATGGGGAACCCACGGGGACTCTTATATCCCTCACTTGTTTTCATGCAAGACCACCAGCAAAACTCTTGATCTTTCCTCTGTCTGTAATATGAAGTCTCCGTAACTGCCTTTTTCTACAATTCTGCTGCTGCTTTACATTCATTAGAAATAATGTAATAAAAATCAGGCTGATTATTGTAGTTAGGTTTTCAGTTTTAGATGGCTGTCTTTGAGATTAACGGAACTGAGATGATCCTGGCTAGGAACTGAGCTGCTAGGTTTGTTTTGGATGTGTTTATAAGCGTGTAAGGTTTGTAGTGAGAGAGAGTATCTTCCATTAAAGGGGCTGATAGGAGTGAAGGAAAAAAGGTTTCATGTGCACAGTCTCTTCATCAAGTCTAAAATGACTTTGATAGGGTGATGTTGGTTGGTCATGTACGTTGGCTGAACTCTTAAATTCCTTGCTATTAAATGCTTTTGCTGTTGTGAGAAAATACGGGAAAATAAGCTTAAATCCAAGCTGATAAAAGATTTTTGTTTNTTAAATGCTTTTGCTGTTGTGAGAAAATACGGGAAAATAAGCTTAAATCCAAGCTGATATAAGATTTTTGGGTTTTTTTTTTGGTGCAGCTTTATATTATTTTATATGAAGTGACTACAATATAGGTGTTCATATTTGGTAAAGATTTCTGAAATGGGTAAAATGGCACAGAGCTGCCTAACATGTTCGCTGGTGTATTAGGACTCAGGAGTTGTTTGACAGAGGTTCTCTATACTGCTTACCTCCAGCAAAAGTTTTGAAGAAAACCTAGAGCTTTGGAGACAAGCTGGACTGCTTTATATCCAATCTTCTCTTACATGTTTTTCAATAGCTGTGAAGTTCCATTTTTCTGCTAGATTTGAGGGTTGAATGAAAATCCTAAAATATCTGCTGAGGACTAATTTCATAATTCTGACACTTTTAGACACTGTCTGAAAGTCAACTGCATCAAATGGTAACTTTGAAATGCATTCCAACATCTTTCAAAATCTTAGGTTTTGAGTAACTACAGTTTTCATACTTGAAATGTGTTTTCCCACAGAACTGTGGTTTAAGTTGCAAAATCAGAAATAGAGTTTGCTAAACATCTTTGGAGAATGCTTTCAGCTTACAAGATGTGATGGCCGTGGTCTGTGTAGTCAGGTCTCAGATTTTATTCCAAAAACCACTCATATGTGCCATGCATTTTTTCACAGAGCTGTAAATACAATGCTACTCCTTTAAATGGGGGGCAGACCAGAGTTTGTTTTGAAGAAAATATGACTAAATATGAATCAGTCCTACCCTCACATACTTTTCCTTGGTTCCTGCTGACTGCACTAGTTTTGTCTGGGTGCTTGCAGACAGAATTTGGCTGCTGGAGGATGCAGAATGTATCCACCTACAAAGCCTCCAAGGTTTGTGCAGCTTAATCACTGCTGCTCCCTCTGCTGGCAGTGAAACATATGAATGAAATTACAATCAGTATCATGGATTTATAACTGCTTCATAATACAAATTAAAATATTCCTAGTTTATATTGTAAATTAGCTAATATCCACAATTTTTGTGTAAAACTGAGCTGTTTCATCTGATGTGTTACTGTGGCATAGCTACTGCAATGTCATGTATTTTTGACCATGAATCTTTTTATAAACTAACATAGTAGCTCATGTAAAAAATTAATTTCGAAGCAAGCATTAGAACAAAGTCAGGATGCAAATTAGCACCTAGGAGAGATTCCACCCAAAACTCAGTGCATGCATGGCCAACACCCTGTTCCCAACAGAAGTGGTTCAGGGATACCATAAGTGGAACAATAAAAAGCTTACTCAGGAGACGTACATGCACAGTGTTCATATATTTACCCATCCAAAACCACTTCACACCTCCTAGTAAATCTCTGATTAGCACCATGTGAGTAAAAGGTCTTCTTATTTTCATAATATGAATATAGTAAAGAGCTAAAGCACTAAATTACAGTTTGTTGACAATTCTTGGAACTACAATTCTCAGCCAAGGCAAATAGATGCAATGCCATATTATTTTAGCATTTAATCTGTGTATGCACCTTCCACTGACTGCTATAGAAGTTGCACAAGGGCATCTGAGGGAAGAATCTGAGCCTGAATTTAGTTCTTAGCACACAGCTTGTATTTTACCCCTGCAGGAAAGTGCGTTGTGATGTAAGTTTTGAAAATTCTGACACAAAGAAGGTTCCCCGCTCATTATCCTCTAAACCAAAGAATAATAAATACCAACAGCCAAATGCCTTTAGGTCACAAGAAAATGCATTTCCACTCTTACTTTGTTTTTTTATGGATAAGGGAGCTTTCAGGAAAATGTAATAGCACAGCTAAAACTAAAGATCTGAGTTTACTTTAAGCACCTAAGTGAAATAGGTTTGTTGGTTTCACATCGGTGCATATTGCAAAAACATTTAAACTCAGTTGATAGTCTCTATTTAAGACGAGCTTTTTGGACTGAAATAATAGAGACATCTAGATGACTAAATTATTTTCACCTCAACAGATATTTATGGCTGTGATCCGTCACAGCCACACCTGGAAGCAGTGACACAGTAATAGGAGTGGTGACTACACAGCTGCGTGCAGGCACATAAAGAGCCAGGCTTAGATTAGTGATCTGAGCTACTAACAGTGGTAGTCCAGCACAAAAACACCAGGAGCAGCAACAGTATTTTTGAGTGGAATACAGTGAAAGCTATAACATAGTTCCAGTTTCTTGACTTTTTCTCCTACAAGAGCGAGATACTTTAACCTAATTCCAATGCAGTTTCCATGTGGGCAGTGATCCTCCAAGGAAGCACCACATTTTCACAATCATAGAAGAATGGCAGAAAGTTACTTCATATGTTTTTCCAGAAGAAAATATTTACCAACAACAATTCAAAACCACCATCCCCATATCAGTTTTAAAGTAAAATAATAAAAGCTTGAAGACTGCCAGTTTTCTACACAGTATTTATGAGTTGAATTTAGCATAATCTGGCTCAATCTGTGCAATAGAAAGATAGGATACAATGAACGTGATACCGTCTCTATTGGACTCTGGAGTAAGACACTGCTTTACTGTAATTCCTGTTAGGTAGAGTTTGTATTTTTGTCAATTCATTAGTTTGTCTCATCAGGCAAGAAATTTCCAGTGTGTCTAAGACACCAGGGGAAGAATCTCCCAAAAGCTCTTCATGTCATGCAGCTTTGCACACTTGAATTAGTGTCAATCTTCTGTGTAATTTTTGCAAATGAATTTTAAAAACCAACTTATTTTTCTCACCACACTGAACAGTCGACTTCATAGTAAGAGACCACCTTATCTCTTATCTCTGGAGATTCCTTATCACATCTTACAGGAGGGGCCATAGGTAACTGCATAGAATTTCCTCCTGTGGACAAAAAAGTGAAGTATTGTAATACTGGAGACAGGATTTTCAAGGGTGTGTAGGGAAATCCCACATTTCAATGACAGCTGAATTCCTTGGACTCTTAACCCTTACTGATGCAAAATTAACATTTTATACAGTTCTTGAAAAGAAAAATGACTCACAAGCAAATTGAAGTTTATGAGATACAGAACTGTGAGTTACTAACAGAGCTCTATTCTAGGACTGGGAGGTACAAGATACTTTGCACTCCAAGAATGATGTTTCTGAAGATGAATCCTTAAGGCTGAAAATGTTCCAGCTATAATCCCACTGAGTAATGCTTCCTGAGTGAAGTCATGGTGTTACTTCTGGCAATAATTCAGTCCTGGAACTTGGCCATTTTACTATTTTAAATTAGACAAGCCAAATTCTTTAACACACTTCTGCTATGACTGCTGTTTACTGCTTTCAAAACGTTTAGTGTTCCCTTATTTCTGACATTTACTAAATGCCCATTTGTAGTTAAAACCAGATTTTATATTTACTCTGTGCCAAGTTATCATGGGAAAACATAGGAAAAATAAAAGCTCTAGGACATAGACTGTTCTGTAAAGAAACAAATAGCTACATGCAATTGAAAAGGGAAGGCTGGCTCTGTTCTAACTCCTGCAGAAAGGCTAGCTTGTCTTGTCAGTCCTTCCCGTACTCTGCTGGGCAGGTGAAACCACCACCTGTACCTGCTCTGTCATGACAGGTCTTCCCACACGCACCATGCCTGCCTGCACTCTGATATCCTGCACGGCATCCTACATGCTGGTGGCCTCCTATGCCAAGCTGCAGTGCTCGCTGCACACTCCTCCACGGAGAAAACAACGGAGGCTCATTTCTCAAAAGGGAAGAAAAACTTGGCTTCCCTCTAGGCAAGCGCCTGGGCAAAATTTAGCAATTACTTTAGAAATCTAGTAATTAAATGCAAGGTGATTCTGTTGCATGACATGCAGTTTAACGACTTCAGCTTTTCTCATGCTGCATGGATACATTTGGTGAAGATTTTTAAACACCAACAAATGGGTGCAAAAGCAGTTCTTTAATATTCTTGTGCTTTCCTCATGAGTTAGGTGGATACAGTATAATCAAAGGGGCTCAGCTGCCAGCTTAATACACCAGTGTAACTTCTACTTGGGACCTCTGATGGAAGCAGTGATACATTATGCAGTTACTCATTTTACTTTAATGTTGTTTCTTCTGAGAAAGATGCATTTTCTTTGCTGTATTTCTCTCCACTAATACTTTAATTCAGGTTTCTGTTTCTCAGAAGAGCCTTCTGCATGAAATGCAGGTGTCCTGATTTCTGACTGTTACCACAAGGTACAAAAGACACTAGATAGCATGCAAGATTCTTCAATATTAGACTTGTTAGTCTACTTCCACTAGTAAAGTATAATTTAGCATTATCTCCATTTTCTTGTTTGTTTGGTGTTTGGGGATTTTTCAATACCAACGTACTTGGTTTTGTATGATTCAAAGGATGCCTTACTGATAAACAGAGAAATGAATTATGTGATGTCCTTAAGTAGTTACAGACAGCCAAAGGAGGTCCTTCCCATAATTTGACTAGCAACTGTACTATCTTGTAACAGAAAGAGGGCATGTAATGTTACTTATTCAATATGTGTCTTCCCAGACCAATGTCAGCAGTAACAGAGACAGCAGTTTGTCTCGTCCTTGTAGGTGTGCAATCAAGTGTAGTGCTTTGCCCAGTCTAGTTGTCAATGGTTGAATCACAGGGGTTTTCCATTGTTTCCAATTTGCAGTAAAGTCCACTGGTTTGAATTTTCAGTTTCAAATTAACTCATCAGTTCCTCTCCTTCATTCTAGTACATCAGTGAACTCTCAGTAAAAAAAAACTAAAATTAAATACAAGTATCAGCATACAAATTTTGCATTGTAGTTACTGTAAACCTGCATGCTCTCCACAGCTTCAGTAGTAATTTTGCTTACCTTTCTGATTTGTCAATTATATATTCAGTGCTTCCCAGGATTACTACCTTATCTTTAAAAGTTTTGGAATTTTTTCCCAAGTGGGCATTCTGAAGGATGCTTCTGAACTCAGATGCCCCATAGCTAAACCATAAAATGAATAGGTTAAAAAATAGATTTGATTATTTAGGCAGCACACAATTGTCCATGTTCTCTGCCAAAAGTAAAAGTGTTGGTCCAAAAGAGTTTGTAACTGAAGTAAAAACATATGAAGGAAGGTGGAATGTGGAAGGTGAGGAAGACTAAGTGTCGATTACATGCACTTTAATGAGACTGACAAGTTAGTCTTTGGTTTCTCAGTCTATTTTCTCAAGTAGAGATTATGCTTTAAAAAAATATTTCAAGGCTGGAAACTGGCAGAGAAATAGAAAGAAATTTTCAGCATCACAGAGTAGCCACCAACTCCTTGAAATTAAATACTGTAGGTTAGAATGAGCTCACTAGGATAAAAAAAGCTAAACTCTGTTATTCAGGATTACGATTAAAATGTTTCATAACCACTCTTTGTCTGTGAATTAGAAGATGGTTAAAGAAAAAGAAATAGACTATTGTTAAAATTGATGGAGAGTACAGTCTGATGGAGAATATTCCTGGATGGCTATTATTTGCCTTAGTGTTTTCTAACATGCTATAGAAATATTTTTAAATATAAATTTTAATAAATGCAATAAAGACCCTTTAACGTGCATTTCATGGTAGGTTCTAGTAACATAAATATGTAAACATACATATTGTTTTCTATTCATCTTGCAGCACAGATAAAAATCACTTTCTAAATTAAAATAAAAACCTCACCTAGGAATTTCACTTTCTGTGAAAACTATTAAGAATACTCATGAGTCACATCCATAGCTTGCTTCCAGCACAGAGCTATAACGTAAAGAAAGTTTCCTCCACTCTTTAGGGACCGGTTCTCCCTTGAAGCCTGGATAAAATCATTCCAATAGCACCTGAAGGATCAGTAGAGGAGAGCACTTCAATTACAGGCAAGAACCTGGGCCAAAAAGGAGCTCTCGTAATTCTCACAGTGCTCATTACCTTTGGCTTTCTGCCTTAACAACTGGCATATACTGCATCAGGTGTATAAATGTTCTGCGTGGTTCTTAACATATTCTCCATGCTGAGACTCACTTGGCAGTGCTCCGCATCTCTTCCTCTGCTGCCTTTCACCTTGCAAAACCATTATGTCACTTACATTTACGTAAGGCAGATCCAAACCACTTCTGAATTGCAAGTCTTTGCATGGCACTCTCTTTGCAGACATGTGAGTGGCTACATTTGGGACAAGGATACAAAATTCCTTACCCAGAATCAGCATTTCTAAGATGCAGTTGTTTAAATTTTTGTAAAGTGTGCATTTTAACAAAAGCTGTGCAGCTAAAACAAATGCCAGTGATTGCTTTTCAACTCTTCACATAAGCTTATAAAAATGACCTTTGTGTCAATTGACAGTGAAAAATATTTCTATCTATAAGGTGCAAAAATCTGGAGAAGTCTAGAGGATAAACTCAAACAACATTCTGTGTTTGCATCTGGCTTATATTAGTCAATACTATATAATGTGATAGTATAATAGAAGTAAAGAGCGTATGGAGGGATTCTAATACTCAGTTACCACATCTGTCTCTCTACATTATCATAATTAGAGTGTTTAGATGCAATTTATCTCCTTTTCCATTTGAAAGATTCATGTTCCCTCCTATGAACTGGGCATCAGCCCAACCATTATGGGTTGTGTCCATAGGGGAACACCTTCACTTCGACACCTGCTATTAGCTATCATGAGCCCAGCAAGGTCTATTTTGATCGTTTATATGTTCGCATTCTTTAGCCAAGCAGGGAAGGAACCAGTGCGTTTTTCTCTGATACAGAAACAGGAGAGGAAACCATGGGGAGAAAAAGAAAAGTATGTCCACTTTTCCAAAGCTGGCAGATTTTACAGCTCAGACATATGAAAATTCGGCAAAGCTAGGCTCTGCTGACATTTTAATTAAATATAAATAGAGAAGAAGGATGCTGCTGGGATTAGGGCCATTGGCTAAGGCACAGCAGATCAAGAGTGAGTCACTAGCAACTGCCACAGTCTCACACTGGGCAAATCAACTTCTGTGTGTCCAAGATTTACAAAATAGCTTGTGTATTTAGATTTCATGTTCCTTTGGGCAGGGATTGGCTTTTATTACATTTTCTCC
This sequence comes from Eurystomus gularis, assembly GCA_013400335.1. Classification (NCBI taxonomy): domain Eukaryota; kingdom Metazoa; phylum Chordata; class Aves; order Coraciiformes; family Coraciidae; genus Eurystomus; species Eurystomus gularis. The sequence continues at coordinate 42,609 of VZZY01003323.1, read as the reverse complement.
AGCAACCAGTACCCTGAGGCTCTGATCTCAATGAGGTCATCTGGTTATTACCATAATACGAACAGTCCCATCTACATCTCTGCTCTCTGGCCCAGATCTTACCCAATAAGGCTGCACGTAAAAACAATCTGAGGAAAAATACCTATAAGAAGCCCAGGCAATTTTTCTTTCAGGTAAAAATCTTATGCAGAATATCATAACTATTTCCATTATGTTAGAACCAAATCGCTTAGTGCTAATTAAGGAATAATGGGAAAAACTGGAGCTGAAGCAACTCCCCTTGTTGTCTAACTCCCAGGCATTCATGGCAAAATAAAAAAGCACTAAGGTGATCAGAAGTTCCATATAATTGAGTTCCATCACTGTCATTTCAAACAAAAATATGGGACAGAGATTACTGTTGCAGGGCACGCTTTGTCATATCTGGTAATTATTTTGGAGATGCTTGTTGAAACATGCTTTGGAGGAAAGTACAAGGATCCCTGTTTTCTCAGTCTTCCGCCAGGAAGAATAATGTAGGATGTTCTGCACTTCTGCTAGTCTCATGTTTCCAGGATGTGTAGGTGGGTGTGATGCCTATAGTATGCGTAGGTGTTCTCACGCAAGCTTTAATCTAGAATCTAGCCTGCGCAGGCTGCAATGACACATCCAATTGCAGCGTACACAGATGTTGGATACAAAAGAAGCCTAATTTGAATCAGGAGATCTGGGTTCTGTTAGTGACTCTGCTATATATTTCCTGTCTTGCTCTAGGCAAGGCGTTCAGGGCCTGATTCAGCCTTCATTTAATTCCACAGCAATCTCTTCTCTGGCAGCACTGTGAGCTGGATTGTGCTCCTAGCCTATCACTTTCCCAGGCTCTCCATACTCCCCAGCAGTATAATAATACCTGCTTGCTTCATAGGTATCTGATATGGCTTAAACCATTTGCCTCTAAAGTGATTTGCTACTTAGGCATAGCATAAATATGCAATTGAATTAAATTTTTTATTCAGCGAAACCCTCAAACCTCTAATAAGCTTCAATCAAGTAAACACCTACTGGAGAATTCAGGGTTCTGTGTCATTAGGTGTTGATATATAGTCTTAAACATGCAAGGAGGTAAATAACTTCAGTGGAACTACTTAGGGGCCTAACATTAAGCATATGCCAAAGTACCGTGCTCAAGGCTTTATTATCTATCGTTAGCCATAGACATGTGGTTAAAGTTAAGCATCTGCTTAAGTGTATTCCTCAATTCATCCCTAAAACCATAATACTCATATGCTTTCTAACATAACATACATAAACATTTGAGCCTAGAAGATACTAAAAATAAGATACATTTGGTTATATGAAATGTCACAAACTATGATTTTATCTTTCTAATATATCTACAGAAACACAGAAAGTTTAAGGTTGTATCGCCCTTGCTAGTTTCCAGGAATCTGGCTTACCCGATAGCCCTTTACTTTTACATGACACTGAAATCACAATACAAATGTGTATTTTGAAGTAATTGTGCTGGTGGTCCCTTCATGCTTTCTGAACATCTAACGGTTAGCTAAGCAAACACACGTGACTGATTAAAAGAAGAAAGGGAACTATTTTTACAGGGATCATTAAACTTTAACTGCCATCTGGCAGGGAATGATTAGAGAAGATCAAAATTAAGGCAGTCAACACAAATACTGTGTGGATACCTCAGGGAATTAATGTGGATAGAAGACAGTGGACTTGTGGCTATGTTAAGAGACAGACAGAGAAGGAAGTGGTGAACACATCCTTTATGACTACTGCCCTAATGGCCACATTCACAGCAACAGGAGCAGAGAAAGAAGAAATCAAGAACACCTGGGAATAATCAGACGCTTGCTGTCATAAAAAAAGGAAGTTAAAGCATTATACAAGAGCCACACTATTCTTGTTCCCCAACAAGTCAGGAAGGAAATTTTTATTGTGGAGGTGTGTTGAAGTTGGCAGGTAGTTAATATTCAAATTAACTGACTATCTGTACACAGGCATTTTAAATAGGGTCTGTAATAAATCTTTGAATGACCTTATGGAACATGGACCTGTGGTTGATCTAACTGAACACTGGATGTCACTATTTATACACACTATTAGTCATTTTAGAGGCATTAAAAACACAATTCAGCCACGTTTTTTTCACAGTAGCTCTCTTTAATTATTGGTGTTCTTGAGATGGTAGTTTCAATGAGCCAAAGCTTCCAAGCTGCCATGGCTGACTTCATATTTTATGGGAAAGATTTAAGGTTTGGATAGAGATAACAGACTGGCTGCTCACTGCAACATCTCACAGCTGAGACTCCTACCAGGCAGACGGATTACAATCTTACAACTCTGCTGTTGTGGCTGGTAAGGAACAGTTAAAATATAGCTCGCTCAAAACCACAACAGCCCCTATATGAGGCAGCTCCTGGTCTGACTGTGCTGGAGTAGAACCTTATTTTCACCCCTTAAGAGCTACTGGGTTGGAAAACCCATGGTCCCTCAAGCATCTGCCCTGAGGTTTTTCAGTCCATGGCACTAATAACATACATTTCTTCTGCCACTCTGCTCCCCTTCACTAAGGGATAGGTGATTTCCAAGGAATACAATTATTATGAGGGAGTACTTACAGGAGCCAGAGGAAGGAAATAAAAGAGTATCTCTGAGTCCGAGTTGTATGGAAAACAAATCAGTGCTAACAGTCCAGAAGGTCACACTAGCTGCCAAAAAGACTAAGGACAGAAGACAGGTGAGAGGAGGTAAAGTTTAGGAACAATTAATACAGTAATGTACTGTGAAATGAGACTGGTTATCTTTGTTTCTTGAGCTTAATGCAGTATTTTGAAGTTTGACTTTTCAATAGCATAGGAGAAGCACGTTAAGTATGCTTCAAAGCCCTTGAAATCTTGTCAACCGTACCTGATTTCATAAACTTATGCTAAACAACAACAAAAATTATGAGAAATGTGCACATTACTACTCTGAAATGTACACTCAGTACAAACATTTGGTAATTTTAGACCTTGAGTCTCAACAGAATTTTCCAATACATTCCTGTGTCTACTTTTCACTCTGCATCCTTTAAAATGCTAGGACCTTTAAAAATTTTACTCTTCCGCATTCTTAAATTCAATATTCTTTCAGAGAGATGTAAAATATTATTTAAAACAGCCTAGATACTTTTCTAGTAAAGAAAACAATTCCAAATACTTCTCATGATTTGCAAAAATACATTTCTATGCAGGATATGTGAACATGGTATTTCCTAGTGCTACATTGCAAGCATATTACTGTAAAAACACTACAGGTGTCAAGAGGGTTGTGGTTTTTTGTTTCTTTTCCAAAGATCCTGGCTGGATGGCAAAATATCTAAAAGTAAGTAATCATGACTGAAAACATATGGCTGGAAATTATCTGCCCTGAGTTTTATTTTATTCCAAATGGGTGTTTTTGAGTAAATATTCTGGGCAAAATATTCTTTTGCTTAACCACAAAATTATATTTTAAATTTGAGCATAGTGGGCTGTCCAGGGGAGGCTCATGAACAGGTTTTGCTCTTTCCTAAATAATTTCTAGCATTAAACAGTACAGAGTAATTCTGCTAACACAAGTAATCTGTTCAGTGGGGCAAAACAGGAGTCAAGTGCAGCTATAATAGATTAGTATGATACTAATGCTATACATATATTAGTATTTTATGTATCTTATATCAAGCATTATATAGAATATTAAGTTTAATAAGCAGTATTAATTTTGCTGTACTTATATGCCACTTTACAACGGGGTGGCGGCAGAATACAACTTATACACACATCTGTTCAGAACCTGGAAATGCAAAAGCTGTGATACAAAAAGGCAATGCTCTATCATTCTGTCCTCAGAATATACCATAGATACAAAGCTATCATGGGCCACCTGAAAAAGCAGTGCAGCTCTGCTAAACTTCTGCAGTTTGTTGCCTCAGCTTTGATGCAGAAACCTGTTAAGACTGCTCAGAGCGTATAACAGCCTATGGCTCTCTCCTGTTAACAAGGTGCAGAGCATTCATTCTCCACATGCAAAATTCCAAGCACTGAGCCAAACTGAAAGAGAAATACAGTAGACATTTGTTGATTTATTTTATAATGCCCACAAGCATCTACAGATGTGATCCCATGTAATGAAGCATGTGGCCTTAAGCTGGAATTATTTGCAAACAGCAGGATCTCCTGGCAAAAGAGATGGCACTTGCTGTGTTATGAAAGCTGTCCCTCTAAAACCATGTTTGGTTAGCACCTATGCCCTGTTGAAATTGGCATAGATAATTCCATGTTGGAATAATGCCAGCATGACAGATGGGAGTAAACGCAGGCATGCCAGAGAACCAGTATGTTCATCAAATCTGAATACTGGGAACAGAGTCCTTTCCAAGAATTTAGAAATGACAGGCTGTCCGGAGTTTCTGTACCTTAGGTACAGAATATAAGAATATATGATCTCTTCTATAACTATGAGTAAAATTAACTATAGTAATTTAAAAACAGCTCATCTGAGCCACACAAAGCATGACAGTAGTCATCTGAATTAGAACAACTTTTTCTCCAGATTCAGATTGGCACCAGGTCCTAGAGGGCAGGACCCGTGCATTGGAGTCAAAATGATTCCACAGGTTTTCTGCTAAGTGATTCAGACTGAAGAGCTTTCAGATGATAATGAATACTCTTCATTTATACCGTGCCTTTCAGGCAGCAATCCGAAAGCAATTTGCAAGTGTATGAGAATATAAACTCATAGTTGGAAGGTATGTCATTTACAATTAAGCAAATGATTCTTGCATGTATTAATGGGCTAAAGTCCCATCCACCCTCCCATCAGGGATTGTAAACTGGAACTATACTCTCTGCGGAGAGGGTGGAAGAAGAGAAATTCCTTTTGCCACAAGCCTGGCAGATGTGTACCCTGCTTTTGCTCTCTACATGGCACAAATAACCATAACAGATCAGTTATCCAAAACACTAATTTAATCTCCAAACAGGAACTAGTAATTCCTATGTTTTTTGACCACCAAACAGCTACCTTTCCTATTTCTCTTTCCAGATTGTGAACAGCCAAATTATATTGCCCAAAAAGTCTTGCCTAGGATCATTTACATGATTCTGAGGAACATGAAGAACAAAAAAAGCTTAGATACTATTGTTTAAAAACTAAGAATCTGGTGTTGCAATTCCCCCTGCACAAAAAGCCTGTACTTTCAGAAGAGCCCCGTAACAAAACACCCCAAGATTTCAGGTTTCTTCAACTTTAGCAACCAAAATGTACGGATACTTTTGGAAACACTGACCCTAATATGGCCAAAGTCTTGCTGTCTGTGCTCCTGTCTGGACCTGTGTTTTATCAGAAAGTGCATATCAAATGAAAGGTGTTATAAATGAGGTGTTGATACTGTGTTCTAACCAGCACAGCTAATAGTGTCAACTTACAGCTGAACTTTGCTTTCCATTAAAAAGGTGTTTAATACTATTAGTAGGAATAAAAAACATTGCTGAATTTATTTTCATTTAATGCAGTGACATTCTGTAAACTAGAAATTCATGTGTGTGTTATCCAGTCAACTGACTGACCATTTCAGGTATCAGCTGTTTTTTGCAACAGAGCCTTGGGAAATATGTGAGTCATCTGAGTAAGACAGCTTAGTTAAGGGAGTTTATGTTCTAACGTATCACATGAAGAGGTACTTTCATTCCAAAGGTTCTGAATTTTCTGTATATTTATAATAATTACTTTGATTAAACATCAGTGTTCTGTTTTATTACTGCTTTTCCTCAAAACCCAATTTCCCCAGAATACTGGGTAGATGCATAACAATGATTTTTAAATACATGAAAGCTCACCCTGAATGTGGTGATCCTGACAAACATGGTGTAATAACTGTGAAGCATAAAGTTAAACTATTAATAAACCTAGCATTTCCTTTCACTTTGAGTTATATTGTAAATTCCATAAATACTACATTAAAATACAGAATCAGAATTTTTGCTGATATATAAAATGGATTTTTAAAATGTAGAATGATCTTCTACCTTGTGACATGCCTGGTTTTTCAAAAGGGTGACTGTATTTTTGCTTAGTGACACTGTTGTACAGCATCCTGAAGCTAACCAGCAGGATCTGAATGCTGGACAATACAGCTTGCTATGCAGAGTGAGAGCAGCTCTACCAGCCTTTTCTGGCCAGGCGCCTTGAGTCTTGATCTCACTTTCCACCATAATCCAGCAGCTAGGCTGAAGATGAGAACATCTCTTTTCCATGCTGAATTTCAGCTGTAGCAGAATGGTTTTCCTCTTGACAGCATCTCATTTTGATGTATAACAGCTATGGTAGTAGTAGACCCTACATATATAATCGTTGTGCCCTTTAAAGCAGATTTTGGAGACCCAGAAATGACACGATGAGGATTATCATGATTTTCTATTCAAATTGCATCAATGGTCTCAACAGTATTAGCACACTTTCAGAATCTTGCTAGGTATGAACATGGCATGATATTTGTGGTTCATGCCATCTGTCTCTAGAACTCAGGTGTTAAGTAAAAAATGCTCTACAGCCTAAATTAGCCCTATTTTGTTAATTGCTTTCAGCTCTCTACTAAAAGGAGCTGTTGAGACTTTCCAATCCAGCCAACTCAGCAATTAAAACTCCCAACATTTCTTTTGCCAAGATTTGCAAACTACTAATAATCAATAAGGTAAACAGGTATTAAGAGTGTGTTACCAAGAGAATTTCTTCTTGAAGCAGAGCCATCTAATAATGACTTCATTCCTTCTTCCCAGAGCTAAATTGGTTTAAATATTCTGAAGCATATTAATTCTGCTCTATATACCTTCTTTCCACAAGCCATTGCTCCAGTTATCTGAGAGGACCTGAAAGGGAAAATTCAACCACACAGTTGTGAATGAAAGAGATAGGCATGCAAGATACTCTCTCGACCAGAACATGGCCCAGGCTGCAAAAAACACTGAAAAACCCTGATGTCGTGAATCAATATCAATCAATGCCCTGCAAAGTACATCATAAATCTGGAAGTTCTAGAGAGCTAACCCTGAGGTAATAACACCACTTTACGTTTTAAAACATTTCACAAACATTAGGACAATCTCAGGAGGCCTTTGATCCAATTTCATCCTTTGGGGCTCTTCCAACAATTAAGAGTTATTGGAACATATTGGTTTTCCAGACACATCTCCTCTTCAAAACAGATTAAAAAAAAAAAGACTAGTGTGAGTGTGTGACATGTTTTAAGTTAATAATCCTCTGCTGGGAGATAAAATTTAACCTGGAGGAATAGTTTTTGATCTAGAAGGAGATCTGTTTATTTAGGCTTTGGACAACAGGATTTCTCCTGACTAGCCAAGATTTCTCCTTCAGCAAATATAGAACAGACATTCATCTTTTATAAATTATTAATAGTAAATGTTGAATCGTGATGGACCCTTTGATGCAAAGGACTCTGGACATACTAATTTATTCAGCATTTTACAGGATATTACTTGTTCAATTGAACCAATTTGCAATTGCCAAAATTCACCTGTATCTGGAGGAAAGCCAACCCACATCTACCAGGCAGACATGCTAGTTCACAGGTACTGTGCCCAGTTTCCTTATTACCTGCTTTCTGGGTGGCAAACTGAGCAGACACAAGGCTTGACCGATCTCTTTAAGAAGTCACTGAAAAAAAATGCCATTTGTATGCAATGTCTCTTCTGCTGATACTCACGTGTTGTAACAGTCAGAGTGTGATACGTGTAGATACCAATTCATTTCGGGGTTGCAGAGTGAAACTGCATGTCACTGTAGGGGCGATCCATTACATGGTGTACCTAGGAAACTAGCTGCTTGGCAGTGAACATGAAAAAGACTTGCTTTTCTAAGATAAGGACAAAATGACTGGGAGAATCTTTATGGTTTCAGGGAAAGTCTTCAGATGGCTCAGAAAAGTCTGGGATTATCTTCCTCGTTCCTTCCTGGGAAGGGAAAAGGCCACATTAGTGAACCACAGCTAGTGGTCTCTTGCTGTTCTTACTGCCCTGACATAAACTTGGCTCAGCAGCAGGAAGCTGTGGGAGAGAAGTGGACTGGATCTTCAGGCGCCATGTACTGCTCAAACAGCTGCACTGTGTCTTCCTGGCCAGAGGCAAAATGGGGAGGAAACCTCCTCTGGCAGCCTTGGCTACTGCCCACATGCAAAACTGGTCCCATCTGCGATAGATGGAAAACTGGAAATCTCTCCTAAGAGATTTGGGGAGTTTAAGTTTTCAAGTAGAACAGACTTTCAGAAACGTGGTGAGCAATTAGAACTACACAGCTCTTTAGCGCACCGATACACTTCCTTGGGGACCTAGCAGCAGGTCAGCCAGATAGGAAACAGCGTGACGTTAACAGAGGTCTTCTTTTATGAAGAGCTCCTTGAATTAAACTGAACATGGTCCCCAGAGATCAGTAATGGCTCTTCTAACTTCTCCTGAAAGCAACAACTGAGTTGCATATAAAATATAGTATCAGCTGTTACGCCTTAAAAGCAACAATAAACAAGTGTTTAATGGCGATTTTGACATTGTTCAGATCAAACAGCTTGTGAATACGTTTTTTGCTAAACATTCCAGGGTGGGAATCATGACAGAAGAGGGCACTTTCTTCATGAAAGAAGAGGGTTTCCATTTAACACTTTTTAAAATACATGTGACAATGCACTGTGCATATACAGGAGTGTAACATCCACTTTCTTCTCCATTCAGGAGAGCTGTGGGAAGATCCGTTTCATGCCTGGAGGCCCACAGCACTAGGTTCCCAAGAAGAAAGCATATCTCTCACTGCTGTGCTTCCTTCTATGAACAAGCAAGTTTTTTTGTTGCAAACAGCCTGCTCTCTGCTGCGCTTCCTAAGGGAAGTACATGTTCTCCCATGAACAGGACGCTTTGTATGTTAGCGTACAGCAACCAGTTACATTTAAGTCCTTTCACCAGTGCAGCATCCACATTTGTTTTACGGTTTTATTCAGGGTGTTGGAAATTCTTGTTACCACAATACCATAGATTGAAATTCTTTTTTTGTAAGTGAAATTTCTTCCTAATCATTAAAGTGTTTTTGCCACTGATACTTAATCTATGAAAGAACCACAGGACAGGCACTGCAGATCTGCACACACACCTCAGTTCCCAAACAATGGGTGTAAGATGTGAAAAGAATAAAGCCAAAAAAGCAGGCAACTTATAACCTGTTTTGGTGGCTTTTATAGACTCTCTTTTTACTGTTTTATTACTAAGACTCTGGATGCACACTGGAACCAAACCAAGCTTGCTGTTGGGTTTGAGACAGGGAGTAGAAAGCTGCACAATTCACTGAACTGTTGTCTTTCACCTTAGGACCTACAACCGAGTACAACTCACCATACCTAAAGATTAGAAGACACCACATTGTGGGTTATAAAGAAAGTTACAGTTAACATTAGTATGCAGCTGCTGAAAGCGCCTATTGATCATGTTTGTTGGTGGGTGTTCAAGTTGCTGATATGGAGCATGTCTCAGCTGTGTGGCACCTGTGGTGTAATCAGTGACAACATCATCAACACTCCATCTAGGTTTGCAGGCGGCCAGCAGCTAACTCCCAAGAGACTGTGCTACATTCCCTTCCCTAAATATAATTCACATACCCCCTTACTTGGCCCTTTGGAAACAGTTTGTAGCACGCAGACTTTTTTAGAATTTACTTTTATGGCACAGATTGTATCAGCTAAAATTCTTGCAACAATTACACGTATGTCCCCAGTGTTTAAACCAAAACGTGGATTTTTCTGTATTTATCGCATTGGCAATAATACCAATAACAGTGGTAAACGGCCATTAAAATACCGATGGCTTGTATTAAGTGAAAAACGTCAAAGGACATGTACGTGGTTAAAGCGGGAATCTCGGAAACACGTGCTCAGCTCCGTAACGGTAATCTTGTTTCAATTAAGCCTCGCTAAAACGGACTTTTTCATTACTTGGGTGTGCACCTGCTCTTCCAGCAAAACGACCGATGAAACAGCGGGGCCTTTGGCACCCTTCAGGTGTTCTCGGACGCGCCTCTCTTCTGCCTGTGAATCCTGCCCCGCCGGGACCTGTGGGGCTCCGGCACGCTTCTGCGGGCTGCGAACGGCCCTCAGCCCGGCAGAGGCAGCAGCTCCCGCCAGGCTCTAACACTGCCTGCCGCGGGGGTTTGCTCTCCCGCCCTCTCCAGGCCGGGGAGGCCTCCTGGCGCCGGCCGGCC
>VZZY01003323.1:0-24063 GCA_013400335.1 Eurystomus gularis | reverse complement strand
GAGGCGGGTGGGCGAAGGGGGCTGCAGCTGCCCGCGCCCCGCATCCGGAAGCGGGCTGCCCCGCGGGGGCACCGCCGGTACCTGCCCCGGGCCTGGCCTGCGGCGGGGGCGGGAGTAGGAAGGGGTCAGCCAGGTTTGGCCTTTCCGCCTCAGCTCTGAGGAGGCCTTTCCCTGCATCCATCTTCTGCTGTGGAGGGAGGTCTTGGTCCATACCCAGTGCCGGTGCGGAGGGTGCTGAGAGGGCTACGGAGGGAGGAGGGGAAGGGCGAGAACAGCTTTTCTGCACCAGAGAGAGGTGTTGGCCTGCTTGGGATCTGGTGGACGTGGACCTTCTGGACCAGTTGCCCCATTGGCTTTGCATGTTATTGTTCATTATGCATCTCGAATTGCCTTAATAAAAGGTCCCTGAAGCTTTCACGTGAAAAAAAAACACATCCAAGCCCCTCTAGCAATGATGGCTACATGATGTTTTAGACACAAATGTTTTAGGCCACAATGTAACTCGATGTTTGGAGTTAGGGGATATGTGTGCTGCCATGTTGCTTCTGCAGCCCTATTCTACAATTCTATCACATCCCTGTTATTGGAATGAGATCCATGAGTATGTTTCCATGTCCCATCCATGCACTATGTGTCACTCATTTGCTTTTCATTATGTTGCTTCCCACTGGAGATGTTTATCTTCAACTAGGGATACTGTCACCTGTTTCCTTGCATTAGAATGTGAAATTCTAATAGATAAAAATCTAATACATTCTAATAAATCCTGAATCATCTGCTGCTTTCCAAATAGTGACCCTGAGTATGACCAAAGTGTATTTTCTTTTCTCTCTTTTAAAATAATGGTTTTGTTTTCTTGTCGTATTCTACACATGGCAGTGAATGCCATGTCCCAAGCCCTTGCTGAATGTAAAGCCAGATAGAATTAATAAAAACAAATGTCCCCCAAAGTTAAGGTCACAATGCTGCTAGGTCTGTGTTAGATGCTAAATTCAGCATTAGCTGATAGGATGAGGAGGACCCTTTCTTTGTGGTCCTTCCTAGTATTCCCTAAGTGTTCTAGATGTGATTCCTTCAAACTTCTACCAAAACATAAGTTGCTCTCTATTAATGAACATCCAGTTGCAGACATAATTTCAGTGACACAAGCTATAGTCAGGTTAGGCATTCGCCTGAATTACCTTAGTGTTTATAATTCTGCGTTCCAGAATCAAAATTGGAAAGTTGTCTTATTAAAAACCAAAACAATCGCTTTGTCAGTGTCTGCTTGTTACATAATGCATCGAAAGAAATGTGAAATAATAAAAATCCTTAATGTGTACAAGGAGTGGCTAAGCCTTTTAAAAAATCCATTATGTGTTTGTTTTAATAGTGATGCTGCATGCTAATACTTAGTCAACTAGTTGAGCCTTTGATCTTCTTTCACAGTGTAGTTGATATTTCTATCCTGATTTGAATTCTAAAAATATGAACATGTTTGGTAAGTCTTTTTCCAGAAACTTCTAGACTAATCAGCATCTAATGTAAGGTGCTTTCAGGTCTTGAATTTGATCATACGTAATTTTATAACTAATTTTGGTTTTCATGCTACATCTGTTTTGTGGCAAAGTGTTGAACAGCCTGAAATATGGTATTCTTATAAGTCTTGTTTAATTAAATTTTGGGTATATCTAGTGCCTACTAATTCCTTTTCTGTCATCAGCTATTCTTTTCTTTCCTTATGCTATTAATTAATTTAAACGTAAAAATGCACATTTTTACCTCCAGGAAGCTTTCCTAACTTTAAAAGTTTTTATGTTATTTCTAATATCAACTGGGTTTTTTTTATGGTTTCTGATAATAATCTCAAATATCTGTATAAAAATAACGGATTAACTGTTTTCAAAGGAGCAAGTATGACTCAATACTATTAACTTCTTTTTTGGAATAATGAATAGATTTCATCATTGTACTCCTGTGTAACTTAACTACATTTGTTTCAAATCAATGTGCACTCTAAGGAGGCATTGGATATAGTTAGTAATAGAAATATAAGTAAATATTTAATAATTACGCAATAAATATATATCTTTTAAAGTTTATGCTATACTGTTTCTAGCTTTGTTCTGTGTAAGTTTTAGCTTGGCCTGAGAACTTTTCCATTAGCTTCAGCTCAGATAGGAGCTTCTCTTCAGGAAGCTTTTCCAAGCAATATAATATGTTTCCCTTTCTAGGTAATGGTCATTTACATTATTGCTTACAGGAAAGAAAAAGACCATTCTATTTTAATGAGCAATGGGAGTCCTATAGTGGAATATTTATGATATATTTAAAGTTTGGGATTTTTAAGTTAAATTCTTAATTATTGCATTCAATTTTATACTTCAGGGATGTAATCTGAAAAAAAAATGTAAGAATGAAGTAACTTTTTGTTAAGCTTTTTTTTCTTTTTTAATTCGCTGAAAATAAGGTAGCAAAAGGAGGTTGGTTTTCTAATGTTTGTTAGGTTGATGGCCAACATTAAGACATTCAAACCTAGGTGAATGAGCTGAGGAGGGCAAGTCCTAATACCTCTCTAAGCAGATTGTGAAAAAAATCAGTGGAATACTTACTCCTGTATATTTCTTCTCTGAGGTTCATTTGCCTTTACTCATCTACAAGAGCTGTATCCACACAGCATGAATTTCCAGTAAGTCAAAGAAGATATCATGGCACCTCTGAAAAATACTTAAGCCAGGGGGTTGACTTAGGAGCTGCCATATTCAGCCAACAAGGAAGAGTTAGGCCTAAGGACCTTTCTTAATTCTATGAGTGTTCTCCATTTACCAGAAACATACCTTCATGTGGAAAAAGCCTGCTCCTTCAGCAAAGCTGAAGCAAACTTAATTGCTTGGGTTTGTCCGTGTGACTATCTGTCCAACTGGCTTTCTTGATCGTAACTGAACTTAAGTCAATCATCCTCATTTCTTACAACTTTTCTTCTTGTTTAGATGCTCTCCCCTTTATAGAATCTTAGACAAACCATAGAAGGTATGGAATTAACTTTACATGTCAGTTACAAACATTTAACTGATAACATCAGCAAAAAGTGCCTGATGTTTGGCTCTTTAAAATAAAATATCTGAGCATTATGCTACAGGCATTACACTCTTCCTTATTCTTCCCCAGAACTCTCTGAAACAGATCAAATGTCTTCTAGGAAATAGCACGACCATTCCATTAAGCAGTGAAGTGTGAAGAAGGAGCTCCCATTTTCCTCTTCGCCAGTTTTTGAGGTTTACAACCTTTCAATATTCTGGACTGTGGCTTATAGTTTTCTTGAGCTACTTTCTGGTGATCCCACTTTCTTTATGAGGAGAAATGTTTTTATTTTTCAAATTTTTTCTCCTCCATTCTCTTCATTGTTCAGTTTTATTTTTTAGGAATGCTATATTCTACAGAGTTATACAAATACAGTCATATAGAACACTTTTGAAAGTGGCCTGGAATGGTCAAGTATTAATTACACCACTTTTGCTTTATAGGAGACTGAAAAAATAGCTGTTCCAGTCCCTCCAGGTAAGAGGAACAATTTTTTTTTTCCTTTAAAATACAAATTTCTATTTTATTTAAGTTACTTCTTCTTAAGCGATGTATTCTACATACTAACTTCTGATTTTTAAGGAAAACAAAACTTGCAAGTCTGCCTTTATAGAAGTTTGTGGAAATAAAGATAGGCTCAAATGTGGGAGTTGATTAAAATTTATGCTATGCAATGCTGTACGCAAGTAGTGAAAGTATAAAAGATGCCCTGTTCATTTTGTTTTGTGTTTGTTTGTTTGGTTGCATGAGAATGCCACCTCTTAATTTGGAAAACAAAAATAGCTACTTTTCTTATCTAAAGAAGCGTGTCTGTTAAAATTCTTGTATGGAGCCAAGCAAAACACTAAATCTAGTTCTGCAGGTAACCATTAAGAGAATGTTATTCTTTTACTGCTGCAAATATATTCAGTCCACTTTACTTTGAAAAAGTATGCACCTCAAGTAGAAGTCTTAAAGGTGTGATAAAGACTTTGAAAAATTTTGACCTTGCCCTTTTATGCCCTTTCCTATTACAAAATGAAGCTTTAAAGTAAAGATTAAAAATCTGACACCACCTAAAGCAATTACACACTATGAGGAGATCTACAGGAAAGCTTAGTAAGAATTAATGTTTCTGTGTACGGTAAGGGTTTGTATCTTGCAGTAAAAAGGGGCGCAATCCCAGATCAAATGTAAAGAATAAAAGGAAACGTTGAATGGACATGATTGGTCTTGAGGAAATGCAAACATCCGTAGGAAATACATCACTGATACTGTTAACTTAAGCAGTTTGTAATGTATAGACACAGGGGAGACTTGATGCTGATGGAGTACTATAATTTGGATTTGTATCAATGGCCTAATACAGTTTTTGTCCAACTGTCATATTTTTTTTCAAACCAGAATGTACAGATGTTTCTTGAGTTGGAGCCATACGCGAGTGGTCAGACTAGCTGCAAAACTTGGGCTTGCATCCCATGTAAGAAGCAGTAGTATAGTGTAGCTGACAGACTGCCAGATTGTCCACTATGCACTGTCCGGTTTAGAGAGGTGCCACCCTGGTGGGAATGTGCATCTCTTCTTGCCTCCTGGCTAGTAGAGGAATGCTGACATAGGGAAGTTGTAAGGTTTTCTATTTTTGTTTGTTTGTTTGTTTTAAGTATGTTTATAGTTGTCCTTTCTCTGTTCAGTTTGGGCTGTTTTCTCCCATGCTGTTTGTGTCAGCCCTAATGTTACAGGAGGGCAGTCTTTGTATTGTTACAGTGCTTAGAATAAGTAACTATCGTGTAAGACCTGCCCGTGAGCAGGTTAGTGCATACAGTCTTGCTGTACAGCGTGCTTTACGCAGGGACATGTTCAGAGGCTTTAGCTACAAGTCTGATGAATCTTTACTGGGTGTGCATGAAGAATCATTTTTCTCAGCAGATTTGAAGAGGTTTTTGCAAGTATTATAAATATGCGTATGTTTTAAACAGCTATTTAAATGTTTAATCGGAAAAAATCTTGCAACAAGGTGCCAGCTGTGTTTTCCATCCTCTTGCATTTAAGAGAATTAAGAAAAAACAGAAGAACCAGTGCCAGTAAAATAAGCCAACAAGACATTGCTTAAGCCAGTGTATGATTCTATTCTTCAACACATTGTATTCAGGAAGGTATTTTAGAAGTAAGCCTGAGAGTATGTAGTAATAGTTTCCAGAAAGTGTACCTAAGATGTTAATAGTAGAATAATATACAAATAGCTGTTGAAGCTATTTTTGTAGATCATTTAGATAAACTTCAGTGTGACATTTTATAGAAACATCTTTCTTTTTAAAATAAGCACACTGTCCTAAGTACTAGTAAATTGCTTGCAAACTTGTTTATATTTCTCTGTTATGTATATTTTAAACATGTATATATACTTATTTGTATCTTTTACTTTACTGTTTACTTTCCAAAAGTGTTAAAAAAGGCTTATGACATTCTAAATAGGCTTGATGTGAAAATATTTTACCTTTGTGCTGGAAATATGGAGCAAACACCAAAAAAAGTGAGATTACTTTCTGGTTTACGTACCAAAGTTGATGACACTGCTGAGATTACTTCATGGTTTTCCCATGTTCAGCTCTGATCCTGTTTCTCAGTGTAACTCAAAAGAATGCTATGTATGGGTTTCTTTATGCTACTAAAAGGAATTTGGGGTTGGAAAGCTTACAGAAGAAAGTTGCAGTTCAGTGGACTGTGCTAAGAATCGTTTCACTGACTGTTCAGTTTATCTGAAGAGATAAGTTAAAGCTGGAGTTTCACATTCACATTAGATTGCTTCAGGAACCATCTTTTTTATATGTGACAAGGTGTTTGCTGTTGCCTGGGTAACCACCCAAGGTGGCCATAATTAATCTCTAGTGATTGGGTTAGCAGTTCACGTACTTTATTTCTTATTTAGTCAGGTAAGTGACGTCTTTGTCAAGATGATGTTTAAGTTGCTATTTTGGTTTTCAGAAGAAGAGTATTTTCTAAATTATTCTTCCTTGCTGTGATAGTCTGTCTTAGAGCAGTCAGTATCCAATAGCCCTTTGAAATCAGAGTGACAATCACAGACTTCTTTTCTGAAAATTTGCCTTTTGTGTGTTAGTCTTGTTACTCCTGTCGGGCAACAAACAATCCAGAAAGAAAAGAGGAGGCAAAGGATGGGGTGGGCAGGTTGGTTGGTTGGGTTGGTTGTAGCAGCAACAGTTTTAGGACTGTAAAGTTAACCATGCTAAGTCTTCTAAAGCTGTCAGAACATTACCCAAATTTGGATTATCTTTTGCTGTTCACCTCATTCTAGCTATGACATCTTTATGGTGTACTTCAAATTTCAGAGTTGTCTTGGATTGCTCAGAATTTCATCCACTCAGCTTTTGAGTATCTCCAAGAATGGAGATTTCACAGCTCCACTGGGCAACCTGTCCTAGTGTTAAGCTGTCCTCATGTGTGATTTTTCTCCCCCTCCCCCTGCTCTTAAGTTTCTTGGTATGGCCTGTGAATGTTGCATCTCATCCTTTTGTGTAAGCTACCCAGAGTCTGGATCTGTATTATAACAATACATTAGGTAGTGTAAAACAGCAAGCAGATCCTTCCTTAGCCTTCGCTCTCCATGCTGAACAAACTTTGTTTCCTGATAATTCTCTACTATGTAATAGTCCAGCCTCCTAACTATTTTAGTGGAGCCTCTGCTGTTTCTCTCCAGTTTGTCATCTTGTCTTGAGATGGCTCAAAACTGGACACAGCGCTCCAGCTGTAACCTCATGAGTGCCAGATAAAGGAGAGTAATCACTTCCCTTCGTTGGGTTGCTGTGCTCTTGCTAATTCAGCCCAGTAGGCTGTTCGCTTTCAACGCTACAAGTGGCATGATGCTGAATCGTGTTCAGTTTGTTGTCCACCAAGAGTTGCAGGTTCTGCCCCAGAGGTGCTTGGCAGCCAGCTGACTCTCAGCCTGCACTGTTGCGTGGGGTTATTTTGTTCTGGGTGCAAGCTTTAAGCTTGTCTTCGTAATAGGTAAATAAAATCCTAACCAATTTGGCTATGCTAACAAATGTGAGACCTTTGTTTTCTCATCCTGTGAGATCCAATTTCTGTTTGTTTTTTTTTATTATTATGTCCAAGGTCATGCTGGAATGCATGAGTGAACTTTTTTTCTTTTAAGTGCAAAAATTTCAGTGCTTCAAGATACTTTTTTTTTTTTTCCCTCAAATGTTAGCTGGAATCCCTTTGCAAGGCATTGCCTCACAAAATTCTTTGTGGCCTGCATTCAAATAATATTACAAAGATCAGGAAATGAATTTATCTTCAACTTTTTTCCAGTAGGTTTGCCAGGAGGACAACACTTCCTTTCTTTTTCACAGGGGTTGGTTTTTTAGTTTTAAAATCAGGCGTTTAAGACTTACAGGCTTCACAAACCAAAACTTGGAATCAAATAATGACTTTATATGCAAATATGTGTTTTGGTAATGTTCCTTTAAAAGAGATAATGAGCAGACTTGAAAAATTGATCTTTACAAGTTATGACCTAAGAAAAGTACCGTAGAGATGGAGTAGATTTTATGGCTGATACTATGCACTTGTCAAAGACTGACAACAAGCTATACTAACAGAGTGTGTTCACTTTTGTTAATCAAAATCTTAATCTTTTGGTTAAAAAACAAACAAACAATTGTTTTTTACACCTTCAGACCTTTCTGATAGGGATATGACTCTTCTGCTCATAATATATATCCATATGTGCATATTGTAACCGTATATAACTGTATGGTGCCCCACAATCAAGATTTAAGAAAGGAAATTCTCTTCCTAGTTAGTTCCTAGTGAGATCTAAAGGAGACTGACTCTGTTAGTTTTGAACCTGTATTTAAAAAACTCGGACTGCTCAGACTGTTGCATAGCTAAACAAGGATAATAAGCTCATGGTATAGTTTTTAAGTGTCTTGAAGTCCCAGTAACACAAAACTGTAATCCCAAAGCTTCATTGATAACGGCATTTTCCCCAAAGCCTTAGTCCTGAGCGTTCAGACTTGCCTGTAACGTTGTTAGTACTCTTTATTGGTGACAATACCATGTTTGAACAGTTCAAGAAATAGTTCATCCCTTCAGAAACTTGAGACAGGTTATGAACTCTTTGCAGAACAAGCTCCATCCCTGATTTGCTTTGGCATCCTTTCTCTGGGACATAAATGTTTCCCTGAGCTTTCAGTGCCAAAGACTCTAAAGTATCTGGCAGCCATTCATGTCTTCTTGGCTTGTGATCTCAGCTCAGTATCCTCATTGTGTTGAACACATATATTTAGAAATGACGCTTTGGAGTCTCCTCCACTCCATCTTTTGCTTCTTTGCCATTTGGTGCCCATGACCAAGGACACTGGGATCTCCTTATCCTTGAAGTAATATCCAAAAAGTCTGTACAGTAGTTTTTTACTGTACAGGCACAGGCAAAAGGATCTGGTAATGTGTTTCCTGCAGATCTCTGAGGTATTAAGTCTTAAATTACTTTCTTATGCTTACTTGATCTGTCTTGTATCTAGTGCTAAATGATGAACCAGAATTACACATTCTTCGGATGGTTAGACAGTTTCAGAAGCCTTGCAACTTTTCATGACCAGCCTGCTGGGAGAGAGATGGATTTATTCTGCTTATGATCTTTAATCATAAAGACATCTTTATTCATCTTTATTTGTTTCATCAAGCTAAGCAGTCTTCAGAACTAACATTGTTAGATCTCCATACAAATACTCATATTTAAAGATTAATGTATTTCCTCCAGGGTAAAGCCACAGATGGGCTAAGAGTGCTTGTCATCTCCTGGCTAATTAGCTAATTTGGTACATCCATCCTTCCACCCCCTTGCCCTGTCACTTGACCTTAAAATGAGGTAACTTTAGTGGTGAGGTTAGTTATTTACTACTATTCGGTTTAGCGACGTGACAATATCTTGATTTTATATGTTCATTGTACTAGAACTTTATTATTTTTTGTCATTGATGTCACAGCATCCGCATACTAGTTTTATGCATTGTCCAGCACAGATTGACTCAATTCGGTCTGTGTTCCTCTTCCTGAAGCGGAGCGATGCTACCTTGTGGTGTTTGTTCTGTGCTTGCAGGATGAGCGAGTAGAAACATCTCTTTCTATCTGAGAGAAGGCATAACTAGGTAGAGGATGTATTGAAGTAAACCATTTCTTTGAAAAACTGTTGTGTTTTATGGGTATATAGTGGGCATTATATCATTTATCTTTATAAAAGTCAGGTATTACGGCATGTTTAACATGCATAGTAATTAATATCTTCTTTCAGTTACAGTTCATTGCCATGAAAAGGAGGATATGATAGTCTGCCCTATGAAACAGGTTTATATGTGAAATCTGGCAGGTATGTGTATTAATATGTGTGTTGAGTACGCAAAACAGCACAAAACATAATTAATGTCTATTAACTGCCTAAATATTTTTATAACCTGTTGGTAATTTATTTGTATAGCTGAAATATTACTAAAATACGTGTTTTCGTAGTTAAATTTGTAACAGTTTACATAAAGGGCTATCTGCTAACTTATCTTTAAAGGTGACTTTAAAGAATATGAAAAGAATAAGAAATGAACCACTGTTCCTTATTTGTTGGCACTGTATCCTTGACTGCTTGGTATTGTCTGCTGCTTTGTTCTTTTTTAATTATGGGGATTGGATCATTAGTATAGTGTATTTTCTTTCACTAACAAGTAGTCTTACTGTGTTTTCAGATACTTTTTGCCATGTACAAATACTCGCCTTTCTGATTGAAAAGTATGTCAAAAATCTACTATTTCTCTACCGCATTTCATGTACCTTCCTGACAGAGCTTGGAATCCACTCTGCTTGAATCCCGAGTATTTAGATTCTTAGTGTAGCCAGAAGGCAGAAATTCTTGCCCGTGGGATGTTAAAATATCCTTGGATGTTGATGTATTGATAATTTGTTACAATGTTTGGAAAAATTGTTCCATTCTCATTTTAATACAGGTAGCACAACGACCTGTGGAATATGAGTGATGACAAACCCTTTTTATGCACTGCCCCTGGATGTGGCCAGGTAATGGTCTGACTTGAAGTTATTAGCATTGATCAAATAAAATAAAAACAGTGAAAGGTGTTTCTTAGGGATCGACTGAAGAAAAGGAGGTTTATGATAATGGGTAGAAAGACTCTGTTTTGCTGAAAAGCAGGTGCCAGCAAGAATTTATAGCATTTTGTGTGTTTATTCAGAAAATGCTATCTATAGAAGAAAAAAACTAATTGAATTACACTTTCTGAGCTGAAAACAATTTCATTTGTTACTCCTGCTTTATTTAGCCTAATTTGTATCAGGTAACCTGTATTTTTCAGAAGATTTCAGTGTTAGTGTGGAGCTCATTGTGAAGCTTGCTTGTGACTAGTCTTCACAGCTATGGTGACTGGAAATATTTAATGCCATAATTTTTGTTTATTTCCATTTTTGTGTATAGGAAGATGCTAATAGTATGTGTGCCACAAAATGTATCTTAATTCCTATTGTAGTTTTAATGTATTCTATTAAATAGCATTAGTGGGTATAGAACTGAATGTAAGCAGAAAAGTAAAAATATTATTCAGTGTTTTAGAAGATCTTTATTTAAAAGAAAGCTGTCTTAACACTTTAATTTAGTAACTAAAAATAAATGAATTTGCATTATCTGCTGCATGAGATGGACATACCTGCATCCTTTTTATAGAAATCATTTCTTAAGTTGGATTTTGGCATTAAATTATCTCTGCTGCTTTTATATGGAATTGGTTTCTTAAAGAAGCTATATTTTTTCATTATATTAGTGCACGTGGATTTATTTGGATTTTGAGTTCAAAATGTTTTAATTTTGATCTTGAAAACTTAGCTTTTGTGATGAATCAGACCATTAATGTTATATTAATGGTGCCTTTCATATTTAAAGTAGGAAAGGACTAAGATGTCTTATTTTATTTACTATGTTCAGAGACATCAGAAGTACAGAAGTAATGGAAGAGCTTCCTCTAAGCAATGTATTTGTCCCTGTCCGAATTGAATCTCATTTCGATGTAAGCTGTCAGAAGTGTTTTGGCAACTAAATCTCATAGAACATGAATTATGGGGCTACAGCAATTGTTGATTCCAGTGAAAGAGAAGAGAGAAGTTCAAGTCTTTGAAAATGGGCAAGGCTTCTCCAGATGCCAGCTCATACTATAGAATAGAGAGAGAGGGAGTCAGGATCTGGAGGTCCTGTTCCCTCTGAAAGAGCCTGTCCATTGCATAGTGAGGACAGAAAGATGTGCTTAAGTCTCTTAGTGTGATAGAACACCCAGGTTCCTGGCTTATGCTGTTTCTAGAGCTAAGGCAGAGGAGCTGTGGAGAGTTGAGCGCTTGGAACCCTTGGCAAAAGAATTCTAACAAAAAAAGTACCTGGCCTGTATCACCCTGTGTTTTGGTGATCCTCCATTTTTTTGTTTCCCTCTCAGCTCCACATGTCGATGTCCTTTCTCACGGAAATATTCTGGATTATTGTACTCTGAGATCAACTAAGGTTTCTGTATTGTTTTGTGAGAAATGACACTTGGTGTGTATCTGTTACAAGATATATGTGGAGTGACTTAAATTATAGAGGAATAATTGGAAACATAATTTGGGACTCAAATGTTCACAAAAAAGTAAGAAATTGAGTGTTTTTAAAAACATGTTCTTTTTAGAAAACCTGCATCTTGAGAAACATTTTCTTAGATTATCCCAATAGAAGCACTAACTTCACACATAATTACAGATGCATAACCAATATCAAGTTAGTAAAAGTAAGAATATCTGTTTTACAGCACATAGTTTGTCTGCTTACTTCTTTTTGTTTATAGAATGTTCCCCAGACTGGGGGGTAAGTATGCACAAAACTGGCATACTTCTGAAAAATTGAGACATTTTTAAATGGTGATAATCTCAGTTCATTCACAGCTTTTCAGTTGTCTGGCTTGTTCCAGTGTTTCCCATTCTATATTCCCTCTTTATACAGTCAATGGTCAGGGGCAGGAGCTATACTTGGTTTTCTTTTTACTCTCTTGGATAGAGTGAAGCCTGTGTTTGTGATTACAAGTCAATTCTCATTATTGTGATAATACACACAATACAGAAATCAAATAGTGGTGATCAATTACTACACATTGTCAAGTTCTATTAGTGTAGCAAGTGGCTGTTTGCTAATGGTTGATAAGTCTGCAGCACTTTTAAATTTTATCTTGCACTTCTGATGAATGCAGGTACTTACACTACCGTTTCCCTAATATCATTACTATTTAGTTACTATGAACTTAATTTGAGTTTTATAATATTTCTGCTTGGTACTATTTACCAAGGAACAAGGTGTATCTGCCTAAGAGAATTGTCTGTTAACATAATGAAAGTTTTACATGTTGTAAAAATTACTTTCTGTAGAATTGCATTTACTTTGTTCACACTCAGAATTACAACTATTTCTTAAAACTTTCTGCTGCAGCGTTTTACCAATGAGGATCATTTGGCTGTCCATAAACATAAACATGAGATGACACTGAAATTTGGTCCGGCTCGTAATGATAGTGTCATTGTGGCTGGTTAGTATATAATTTTATCACTAGTTTATTCACTTTTCTGCTGGAATGGGCATACGTTTTTTGTATTTTCTGACATAATGCATAAACTTATGTTAAGTGAATATGAAACCTTTTCTTCACGAGTTGTTTGCTATGTGTCCTTAGGCAGTATTTTCTTACATTATTAGCTTTTGTCAGTATTTGAAGCCAGTATTATTCTCCGTAAGTAACTTTTGTTTGGTTCTGATATATAATCTAAATATTTTCCACTTACCAACAGTTTAATAATTGATTAAATTATGTAATAAGCATTCAGTAAGAACACACACTAATAAAGGCTGTGCCTAACGGGATTTTAAAATAGATTAAACTATCAAGTTTTAATTTGTTTGTTGATATTACTTGTCTCTTAGATTTTAAAATATGTAGTGTTTTTTACATACTATGATGATGTTAGAAGGATGAGTTGGTATTGTTCTTTAAGTGATGTAGTAAAAGAAAGATTTAATTTAGGTTAAATTCAAAATATTTTTACTGTATTTCCACCTCTAAATTCATGGTATACCCTCGGGCAGTGGTAACTAACTTTTTTGTTTGTCCAGGATCAGAAGTAATCACCAATGGATTATTGATTGCATTAGAAATTTTAAAGTTGTTGAATGAAGTTAGCACATGTTAGTTATTCTAAAGTTATAGTCAGACTGTTTTTTTTTTTTTTTCAGTGATGGAACAGCCTAAATGAACTTCACAAAGGCTTTCAGACATTTTCTGATTTGTTTTGTTACTTGTTTTTTTTTTACCTTATAAGTGGCTAAATTGTTAGGATGAGCAGACAGAAGGAATTTTTATTTTTAACTGAGCAGTTATACATTTTGAAATTCTAAACTTGGCAGTTATACTGCAGGAAAGGGGACCTGTGGAATAATCAAGTGTTTGAGAATGAAACCCTGGCAGTGTCTGTCTCCCTGCAGCCATGTTCCAGCCTATGAACTGTTAGTCATAAATGTCAGCTTACATTAGTAAGGTGCACATAATACCACTTTACAATATTTTAAGTGCAGGTGACTTTGTGCCAAATGTGGTTAATTTTGACCTGGTAATAATAGCAAAGGGGAATTTGCATAGTACCAGAAACTTTATAGAAAGGCTTTTTTGAAACTGCTTCATGCAGTAGTCACCCAGACACCAGAGGTTTTATGATTCCAGCTTAAATCTACAGACATCATAGAAGTCCATATGATCTTGTGTACAATACCACACTTCCTTCTAGAAGTTCCACGCACTTGAAAGTAATTACTCCTGTTCTCACATGAAAAGAATGAAACAAACTGTTTGTGAGCTGTGGACTTCTCTTTTCTCTCTCTCTTTTTTTTTTATAATTAAAGACTTCATGTAGGCCTTAGGTTTATTTGATAATAGAGCCTGCTGGCTCACTAAAGTGGGCTGCTGTGCTAGGCTGTGCACTTGAGAATAGCTCCCTCTGGTTTCTGTACACAAACAGAAGAAGTGCTCTGATACCCTTCCAAACCCATAAGGAGCTTACTGGTTTGCAGACTTTCATTGGTTGTTTCCAGCAGGTGGAGTATGACTTCTGGTGGCCTCCCTGCAAGGCAGAAAGGAGCCTACTTGCAAGGCATAAGAGTTCTTAACCACATCATCTCTTTCTGTTTGCTTTTATTTTGAAAATTATTTACAATAAGTAGGTTCATAAATAGTATTTTTAAAATAAAACTGTGGGGGTTTTATGCGCTTCATTGCAGATCAGACACCGACACCGACTCGATTCTTGAAGAACTGCGAAGAAGTGGGCTTATTCAATGAATTAGCAAGTCCTTTTGAAAATGAGTTTAAAAAGGCTTCTGAAGATGACATTAAGAAAGTATGTTTAAAAACTTATTCTTTTCAGAGCTTCTACTTATATCAGAAACTCCATTTTAAAAAGCAAACTTTGGATTTATATATTGTCTCCTAAACTATACCAATAATCATTTGCCAGCTGCTTGTACATGTTGTATGGAGAGAATACAAATCTAAGATTACTCTTCTGAAGGTTAGTTTACTTGATTAATTTTGCATAGTTAGCATGGATAATGGGACACATTGACTTTGTCTTAGTTCTTTAAGTATCTAGTCTGTATCTGTTGAAGTTAATCATTAGTTTTGACTGAAATTTCTTTAGGCCCTGAGTAAGCAAAAAAGTAAGTCTGGAAAGTAAAGAGTTTTTTCAGAAAGAAAAACATTTGCAAGAAACCCATGTGAAAAGAATAGCACATGAACACTGATCATGATTAGTTTTGAAATACTGATGTTATTCTAAGAATCAATAGTCATCATAATGAGAGTAAAATATTGATTGAATTCAAAGAGGTATCTGTAATTTGGTTATAATTATAGTCACTGTGTTGAGATCACTTTTGCCTAGATATTACTGATCACAACCTATTAATGTACAGGTTGAAATACAGGAAAAAATCAGACTTTATCTGTTTAGCATTTTTATGAGGAACTTCCCATATATTTTAAGTGTGGCTGCTTCTATCTATTTTAGTATTTCCCAGTCATAACTTTTTAGGGGCCCAAACATTTAAACACTTCTGCAAATGAAAAAAATTCTTCAATGTCCCCTTTGAATAATTTCGTCCTTGGCTGGTGGCTTGGTTGACTTCTATAGGCAGTGATAAAAAATATGTTTTTATACTCATGTATACAGATTTTGCAGAATCCATATCTGCATTTTCTTTGTTTCAGTGAAAATTTTAATAGGTACTTCTGAATAGGATGGACTATTATCCATTCCTGACAAAGCCTCGCCCTGGATTTGTTACCTCAAGTATACCAAAGCATGATTTTAAAAATATTTTTTTAATTGGTGTGTGCTGACTTTTAAAATATGTAAAATATTTCGCAATACGTATAACCTGCTCCAAGGTAGTGATGAATTACATAGAAGATATGGTATTAGAAAATCCAGAATCTGTGTTACTGTGTGTAGTGTTTTAAGAACAATTTATTTGATATTAATTTTCCAAACTCGTGAAACTCATTTGTCTCATGAGAAGAAACACAGTCCTGGCATATCTCTGGTTGATTAGAATACATAAGCAATCACGGCAAGAGGTGGAAAAATGTATGGTAATAGCAACTTTCTAGGTGGTTGATAGTTCAATTTTTTTCTGTAGTGTTTCATATTCAGACGTGGTATGAAAAGAGATTCCACTTCCAGCAGACTTCTCTGCCTGTTAGTGGTATAGTCTGTAGGAAAACTAGGAGCTGAATTGAAAAAAGTATCTGGAAAAATGTAAATAGAAGAAGAGCTTTGGGGGAAGTTTCTTCCAAAAGTATTTGGATAGCAGACTAGATGGGAGTATAGGCTTTCAAATCTGTAAAATTGCTGTAAGTATTTTTGTAAGTTAATTACTTTGTGGCTTTTCAGTTGTCCCAGTAGATTTTATCTGTGTAGTAACATAAAACTTGCTTTTTCAATAATTATTTGCTGAATGAGTTTGAAGTTAGTTGTCTACAGTAGCTTCCTTTATTCGGAAATGTAGTTAGGATTCTGTACTTTGTATCATGTGATATAGCAATTTATAGAAGCATAATACCTTCTTTTAAGTGTAATTCTTAAGTGTAGCATGGTCCTTCCTCAGATGTAACTTTCCTGTGACTCTTAGGAAAGGAAAACTTTAAGAGGGTTTTTGATTCTCTAAAAGAAAATACTTAGTCTGATTTTGGTGTTGAAAGACAAAGTGTTACTGAAGATTGGTGTTTGTGCAGATGCTGGCAAAATAGCCTAGACTGGTAACGCATCTGCATCAAGGTCTCCCAAGCATCAGCACCTCTATGTTGTTACAAGGCTGATACTTCTCCTTAGTTGTTTACATCTTCTTGCATATTTAAATATATAGAGATTGAGTAATTTTGTTGTACACTATTGCTCTTAGATGCCTCTAGATCTGTCTCCTCTTGCAACACCAATTATAAGAAATAAAATTGAAGAACCTTCTGTTGTAGAGACAACTCATCAAGATAGTCCTTTACCTCATCCAGAGTCTACTACCAATGATGAAAAGGTCAGAACCTTTTTTATGTTTATCCTATCCTATGTTTTACCAGAAACTGCTTTGTAAAACAGCACGGGATATTCTACAAAAATGTGCAGGCATGAACGGGATGTCTTTCCAAGCTAAGCAATAGCTAATTTTGTTTCAGATTTTATACTCTCCAAGTTATAGCAGTATGTACTCCAACAGATCCATGTCTTTCCTGTACTGCGGACTCCAGAGCTGAACACAGTACTGCAGGTGGGGTCTCAGCAGAGCTGAGTAGAGGGGCAGAATCACCTCCCTTGATCCGCTGGCCACGCTTCTTTTAATACAGCCCAGGATGCAGTTGGCCTTCTGGGCTACAAGCGCACATTGCCGGCTCATGTCCAGCTTTTCATCCACCAGCACCCCGAAGTCCTCTGCAGGGCTGTTCTCAAGCCCTTCATCCCCCAGCCTGTATTGATACCGAGGATTACTCCAACCCAGGTACAGGACCTCGCACTTGGCCTTGTTGAACCTTGGGGCCCTTTTAGGATCACAAGGTAATGCAGTTTGGAAGGGACCACAGAATTTCCTGGTTCAACTTTTCTCTCAAAGCAGGGGTTAGCTCAGAGATCAGACCAAGCTACTCAGGGCTTTATGCAATCTGTTTTTGAAACATTTGAAAAGAGAGGCTGCACAACCTCTCAGTGCAACCTGTTACAGTGCCAGGCTGTCCTTGTGGTGAAAAGTGTTTTTCTTTGGATCCAGTCTGAGCCTCTCTGGTTTCAACTTGCACCCCTTTTCTTACCCTGCCAACAGCCACCAATGTGAGAAGAGCCTTGAGTGTGTGTCAGAATAATAGAGTTTCAGTTCAGATTTGTCTTTACCAAGCTTCACTGAGTCTTATTACTTAGCAAGGATGAGTAATTGTAGGTAATCAAGGCAATCACGTAGTCTCAAAAATAGTAAAAGTAGTTTAAAGGAATACTTGTAAAGAGCTGCCTAGTTTAAGCAAATCATAGTCCAAATCTTAAGTCTTCTTTATTTCAGAGATTTGGGGTTTTTTGCCATGAATATTTATTCTAAGTACTCTAATTTTGGCAGGAGATAATATCTTTAATAATATTAGTGTCTCATTAGCATCATTACAAGTGAAAATTATATCTCAGTGCTTGGCAGTACTTACAAACTTGTCTCATTCATGATGTAATTTCAGTGTTGTCACTGTAACAGTGCTGAAGTGAAAAGCTGCTGCTCAATGCTGTTCTGGTGTCTGATTGTAGAGACAAGCTGAGCGAGGATGAGGGGGCTGCTTGGAGTGTGCTGCTGCTGAATGTGGCCTGCAGAAGTTGAGAAATGTGAGCAGAGTGTTGCTGTTTTCTTAGTTAGATTTTTATATTCCCCTTCTATAGATCTATTGAAGGAGGGAAGGGGTTTTTTTAGGGCATAGCTGGTTTTAAAATATAAATACCACTGTAACCATTTTGTTGGCTGAATATATTGTAGTAGCCTTAAATGATTACAGCCTATTTATGCATGTGCAAGATAGTTCTAATTTTCCTTGTAGCTGTCAAAAGAATTTCTTTAAGAGTCGTAAAAAATTATGCTTAATTCTTTTCGTAGTTTTCTGACAGTTCTCTTGAGTTCTGTTAGGCTTCAGTAACAGTTGATACCCTGCTTTGAATAGACTGAGATATCATTAGAAGTTTATAAAGCCTTTTAGCCTTAAGATAATAAGCAGATGAAACCTAATGTATTTGAGGGCTTTCAAACTTCTTATTATAGTTGCTTATTAACAGTACTTTAAAGGGTGACCCTCAACAGAGTTTCAGAAGGTGCTTGGTTGTCAGATAGTTGCCTTAATTATTTTAAAACAAGTTGTTTTCTTACAGTAATAATCAGTTACAGTAGGAGTTCTGGCCATCTACATTTTGGTAAAAGAATTCCATGTATTCATTGATAGCATTAGGAGATTATTGCACAATATTTGCTTTTAGATACAAAATAGATATAAAATCTCTGAAAACACTTCTTAAATAACTATCCGCTTCTGTAAAATATTTTCCAATTCAGTGGCTTTTAGTTTCAAGCATAAAAGAGTTGAAGAGGTCTTTTCAGTAAGTCTCTAATGTCCTTGAATAGGCTTAAAATTCATTCTTGTGAAGGTAAAGGTAAGATCACTTTGACTTAATATAATGATTGAAAATTCAGGTCTGTTTTTCTTATTCTTCAGGAGAACATATTTACAAACTATTTTATTTCTGACAAAATTTATACTTCATTAGCGCTTTGATGACCGATTAGTATCTTTACCAAACGTGTGCCTATGGTTTTGGTTTTATATGCCGTTAGAATGTCAGTTTCCTTTGGATCCATACTCCTTAAGTCTGCAGCTTGTTACTGCCACGTTGTTGCACGAGCTAGCACATAGGTGCCATTTTCAGAGTGTAGCAGAGAGCAAGTTAGGGTAAAAAGTAAAAAAGGAAGTTTTGGTTGGAGTCATTCAAGGTCAGGCTTGATGAGGCTCTGAGCAACCTGACCTAGGTAGAGATGTCCCTACTTGTGTAGGGAGGTTGGACCAGATGACCTCTAGAGGTCCCTTCCAGCCTGAAACATTCTATGATTCTATGATAAGTTAAAAATACGTTACTTTCAGCTGTATAAACACACTCGTCAGTAAATGTGTTACTCCTTTAATGGTTGGGGATCATTTCTGATTTTTTAAACAAAGCACAAATGCTGTCTTTAATAGCACACAGAAATAACTGTGTGCATGTGAGGTTTCTGTTTTCAGAATTTTATAGATTTATTTCAGAATTTCATACATTAATCCACTGACCATTGCTGAAATCTGGTTTCCATGAAGCAGTTTGTCTAGAAGTTGCAGAGTGCCTTTTTCCTAGTAGGGGATCAAGCCAGGGAGAGACTCAGTTTTACAGTCAGTATTTATTAGAACATTGGCTATTAATAATTTAATTAAGCTGTTATTATTAACAGCCAATAAGTATTCACAGAGTACCATACTTACCTACTTGTACAGTTACCTGGTTGCAGCAACAGTTGGGAGGTCAATCCCAGCTGCTTGCCCAGAGGTGGAAGGTTGTACTGACATGCCAGTGAATTTTAGGTGGGTTTTCAGAAAGTGTGCAAGGTCATGTTGGATGGGGCTCCAAGCAACCTGATCTGGTGAAAGATGTCCCTGCTCACTGCAGCAGGGTAGGACCAGATGATCTTTAAATGTCACTTCCAACTCCAACCATTGTATGATTCTATGAAAGTCCTTCAAGGGGATCTATTCTTCCATCAAGTGTATATGTAATCTTGTAGTCCTTCTTTGCATATAGCAGCCACTGAGGTTTTGGATGTTGTCCAGATTGTGAAGCGTGTTCATGCTAGTGTGCAGATTTAGCTGGTATTCTGAGTTTAGGAATCATTACAAATTCAATAGGGATGGTTTTCTCTGGAGATTATCTGTTCTTGAGAGACTTTCACACACTGCCTCCTCAGCATTTCTCAGTTATGGCATCACTTGTTGAGAATGGGTGAATACCTGGTTAGTTTGCATTTTTGTATTAAAGCTATGTACATACATGACTCCATGGCTACTGTTAGCCAACTGTCTTTTTCCCATTTTTAATGGGAATTAGAATTACTTTGCCATAGTGTCCCTATCATGGATCATACCTGATCAAAACTGAAACATAAGTGATAGTAGTTTAGCATAAATAGAGCCAGGATTTGTCATAAAACAAAAAATCACTGTCATTGGAACAATTTCACATTGATGATTTAAATGATTCATCCAAAGGGTTTGTTTTTTTAATGTTTTTAATTGTACAACTGATTTTACTTGCATAATGTTACAGAAATTCTGATTTGTTCGATCCAACTGTGTTCATTTAACAGTCAGAATTAATAGTCCCTAATTGTATTTTACAAACTGATTAATCTTTGTTTTTTTCCTCAGGAAGTGTCACTGCAGCAGACTGCACAGCCTACGTCAACAATAGTTCGTCCAGCATCGCTACAGGTTCCTAACGTACTACTTACAAGTTCTGACTCAAGTGTTATTATTCAGCAGGCAATACCATCACCAACGTCTAGTACTGTTATTACCCAGGCTCCATCCTCTAACAGACCAATAGTGTAAGTTACATGAATCTTAGTAAATATTTTCTTACAGAATTTGAAAATATTTTGTCTCATCTACATTCAGTTATTGTTTTCTGCAGTTAATGTACAAATTCGAGATGCTTTCGTGTAATGTGGTGCTTTACTGCATATGAAACATACAACTTTCACTACATGTGAAATATAATTCCATGTTCTCCACATCACTAAGTTCATATTTTTGATTTCCAAATAAATATTACAACTGTAAACAAACAAAACAATTGAAAATAATGTGTAAACTTGTTCTCTTCTCTGGATAAGTTTTCTTTTATATAGTTCATTCCTTTTTCAGTCCAGTTCCAGGTCCTTTTCCTCTGCTGTTACATCTTCCTAATGGACAAACCATGCCTGTTGCTATTCCTGCATCTATCACAAATTCTAATGTGCATGTCCCTGCTGCAGTTCCAGTAAGTAAGCATGATGCTATATTAATTTGAAAGTGGAGCAGATTTGCATAAGTGCAGCATAGAACTTAGATTTAAGCAGCTTGATAGCTGTTTTGGCTTCAGAGGGTACTGCTGTCATATGCTCTCTACTATGATAACATACTCAGGTTTTCTTCATTTTTATACTTTATCTGGTCAGCTTGTTAGACCTGTCACCATGGTGCCTAGTATCCCAGGAATCCCAGGGCCTTCCTCCCCACAGCCAGTGCAGTCTGAGGCTAAATTGGTAAGTGCAAAACTCCATTATTCCTCAAGAAGAATAACTTGAGAAAATAATTAAATTCTATTGCTTTTAAAAACAGCTTTAGTTTTCTTTTGTTAGTCTAAAATTCTACAAGTACGAATTTAATAAAAACAGAAAAATAACAGCTATGTTTATTTTACAGTTATTTAAAATTCCAGCCTATGCTAGTTCTGTTGTTAATGGTCATTTTGATCTTATTTTCAATCGTTCTTTTAAATGAACTAGATCTTTAACTAAACTCCTTCTTGCTCCTTGCATTGGAGGATAGGAAATGTTGGTTGAAAGAAGGACAAGATTAGTAGCGTTTTAACAGTGGACATCACCTTCAGAGAAGCAGAATATGTTTCTTCCCAAAGGATATGATATTTCTTTATAAGAAAAGCAAAAGGTTTTTAAAAAATGTTTTCAGAATCTCAACTGAATATAGGCCATTTGGCAAGAGTTTTGTAATTAGAGATGTGTTACTGACATACTTAGGAAATAGTTTTGTGTGGAGGTTGTTTCTGTTATGTTGGGTCAGTTTGTGGGTTTGGGGATTATTTGGGAAAACCGTTAATAAAGCAAGCAGAAGAAAGCTTATTTTGGTGAGGTTTTTTTTAAATATTAGTCATCTGGTTTTGGTGATAGTTTGAAGTAATCAATTTCTTGAAAAATTTTCTGCAACATTAGGTAGTTGCTTTTTGTCTCCCTCTCTTGTTTGTTCCAACTATTCTAAAGCAATAGAAAGTTTATTATTAAGGAGTAATTAACTCATGTATTTACAAGATGCCTCTGTAAACAGTATCAGTCTTGTGAAGTAGTGTTCCTCTTCTGACTCTTACTTTACACTAAGAAAGAATCAGGAACACCGGTTAGATATGTTTTTTGTACATCAGTGTCGATAACTGGGAGGCGATCTCATTTCTCTCACAGTAAACCTGTGGGCTTTCTTTCCTTAACCCTTTTCTTTCCTCAACCACAATGTGAAAACCAGTGAGTCTGGGAACACTAATTGTTCTGCTGTCTGGAGTAATGGGATTCCAGTATAGTGGGCACACTAGAACACATTTCACCAAATACTGAAACTATTGTGGAGAGCTGGTTACCACTGCACTTTTTCCTAATGCTGTCAGGTCTTCCTTCATTTTCTGTTGAATACACTGACTGTTAAAATAATGTAGAGAGGGACAGAAAGGAAGGTCTGTTTCTGTGCATCCTTGTCCCCCTAGGAATGGGAAAAGGAATCTTTTAATACCTGAGGAAATACATAAATGTAACCAACTCTGAGATTTTAAATCTAGGAGAGAAGAATGTAAGAAAGTGAAAACAAGAACTTTTTTCCCAGAAATTGCACATTCCTTTGACTCGGGGAACTCATGCACTGAATTCTGCTTTGTGAAATACAGGAGGAATTAGTTCCAAATAATTTTTTAGATGGGCAAGAAATCAGGTTTTTAAGCATATTACTGAGTGGTTTACTCTTACAAAGCTTTAAAAGGGGGGAAGGAAATTCATGTATGTGGTGAAGACTTTGATGTCACATTGGAAGAAGCAGTCACTCAGATGCAAAGAAAAACAAAGATCGTTAGTCTTAAAATTTAACAGTCTCATTAGTCTTCTCGTGAGAATTTAGCTAATATATGCAATTCAGTGATTGTGTATCTTTTAAGTGAGACTGTAAAAAGGGTATTTGCAGTATTTCTTTCTTGTCACTTAATATAAAGCATGAGCAGAATTCAAGAATATCAGAATTATGTATATTTCTTATGCTCATTTACTTTTATATAGTGCCTATTCACAAAAATAAAAAGCTTAATTTCTTATCACTCCTAAAGTAAAAGCAGTGTGATGAGAAGCTTTATGTCAAAAAGCTTCCAACAGGAAGAGTAACTTGCTATTCCATGTGATGCATTGTTGGCAGATAGGTGATGGTTTATTAACTGTGAAGTTTAATTTAATTTTTAAAATTTAAATCTTTGTGATGCTAAATCCTTTATTTTTCGTGTATCTCTGCAAAGGTATGGTAATCAGGTTTATTTTTCACTTTAAGCCAACAAAAGACGTACTATTTAGTTTTATAGCTACTTGTTTGCTTTTTGTTTCATTAATAGTTCACATTTAAATTTGAAATATAAGCTATTACACTGAAATTTAATAAGTGAACAGGGTATGTTTTGGCAAAGTATGTTTCTATTAACAGTATACTGAAATTTATGGATTTATTAGTATGTGTAAGTTAGCGGAGCACTGGGAACACTTCCTTCCTGTGTCCTTTTGCCTACCATAGCCACATCTCTCGCTCATGCTGGGAGACAGTCCTGAATGGCAAAGGAGTCCAGGAAGGCACAGGACCAGGCCATCCCTATGTGCCAAAAGACAAGCTGGTGGGGAAGAAGACCATCCGGGCTGAACAGAGAGCTTTGGCTGGAACTCAGGAGAATAAAAGGGAGAGTTTATGGCCTATGAAAGAAGGGGCAGGCAACTCGGGCAGACTACAAGAATGACAGGAGGTTATGCGGTGAGAAAATTAGAGCCCACCTAGAGCTTAATCTAGCTACTGCCATAAA